>RJWT010040812.1:0-12429 GCA_004365215.1 Cuniculus paca
CTCAGATTATAGAAATGTGCCACAAACTTTTGGCTAAAAAAAAAATTCTGATCTTCCAAGAATATCTGTGTATCAGGACATTAAGACATAAGAGGACATTGCGAAAGGTTTTTATCATTTAGGCCTAAAGATTATTTCATAGAACCTTCTTCACACATCTACTTCAGGAAAGAACAAATCAGAGATGCAGTATGGGTTTCTGCATTTGACTCCAATTCAAATGCAAGCACCTGGTGTGGTGCTCTCACCCGAGACGCCTGTGTCATGGCTGCCCCACATCTGCAGTTATGAGACCCAGGAAAGATACGTGCTGTTCAGCAGGGAGACAGACAAGCTTGTAAATAAGGTTAGGTGACACTGCACCATTATAGATGAGAAAACACTTAAAGGGAATAAAATTCAAAATGCTACTTAATAAAGGACTTTTCTTACAAAAACACTTTTATTCTATGTGGCCTAGTCATATTTTATGTCATTATGTTGTTATCTTTAAAAATACCAGTATAGTCTAATGGCATTAAAGTAGAGCCGTTTTATCCTGGAAGTTTTGGACAACAAAATTAACAAGGCTTTTAACAGTATTTGTTAATGTAGTTATCTGTCAAGAAAAATACAAGGCAGAAATCTTGAGATTTGTGTTGATAATGAGATTTTTTTATGGTTCCAAGAAACTACCTGGTAGTTTGGGGCCCACTAAATGCTTGTGTAAGACAAGGACTAACTTTAGTAGCCAGCATGAAGCTAGTTTTAGCTGATGTTTTGGACCTATGAGTATTCAGATGAGACAAGACTAGCTTCAGCTGAGAAGTCTTAATAGCCAAGTGAATTGTACTACAAGTAAAAATGGTTAAAAAAAAAAAAGACGTTGTAACTAGTGATAAATTTGAAAAACATACATGAAGTGAAGGTGAGTCCTGCTCTCCGAGATTCACCTAACTACCTATTCCATAGCAGTCTGAAAGCCATTCCCCGGCCATTGATTTTTGACACCTCACTTGACCAAAATTATAACCCAGGATGAAAATACTGCTCTAATTACACTGACTCATCCGCTTTTCCCCAGATGCACTGCTGCTCCTGAGCAAGATGGGGTTGCAGAGTATAGAAGACGTGCCCACAACTGAGGCAAGAAACTCAGTATATCACACACCAATGTGCTATACAAAAACCACAGTAGCCAGCATGGTGCCACCCACCTGCAGTTCCAGCCATTCAGGAGGCTAAGGCAGGAGGACTGCCTAAGCCTAGGGCTGATCTAGACCACATAGCAAGACCCCATCTCTTAAAACAAACAAAATAAAATCCACATGTTAACATCTTTTCCAACTGATATGTAGCCCACCAGTATGTGAAGATTTTAAAGGCTTGATGCAGCACTGAAATCAACATTTTGCTACTATCTTAAATTATCAAAATCTGCCAAGTAAAATGCTATTCTTGTGGGCAACCTGAATAAAACTACTTAAAACTATCTGGAAATCTTAAAGGTGTCTTTCTGCCATCAGAAGCAGCTAAAAGGTATCAAAAATAGAAAAAAAAATCCACTTTTTGCGAAGAGTATGAAAGGCTAACTTGTTAGAATAGGCCCAAAATATGAAGTAAGAGCTGGGGATATGGCTCTGTGGTACAGTGCTTATCAGGCATGTGTGAGGCCCTGGGTTCAGCCCTCATTACTGGGGGAAAAGAAAGATTATTCAAAAAAGGAAGCCAAACAGATACACATTTTAAAAATTACATATAAAGCTGACCTAAAAAGTAGAAACTGAGACTAATCAACTGTTTCAGTTTTACAGATAAGAAAAGCCATGGTGCACAGTGGCGCACACATGTAAATCTCATTGTTTGGAAGGCTTAGGTAAGAAGACTGCTACGAATCCAAGGCTAGCCTGGGCTACACAGTGAGTCCCAGGCCAGCCTGAGCTATGTGAGACCCTGTCACAAAATAACAGCAACACAGATAAATGGGACCTAGACTGAACTTCACAGATCAATAACATGACAGAAGGAAACCCTCATGCTTGGTTTTTAAGGTGGTTTTGTGCCAAGCCACACCTCCAAATCTCTAACATGCCTAGCTTCCTCACCCCAAAGCCTCTCCAGATGGGGTAGCCCTAACCTGAGCCTACTTCTAAGCCTTGCTACCTTGGTGTGGGTGACGTTGCTCACAGATGATGCATAGAGCTGCTTCTTCCTAGGACAGCCTTGCTGAAATGACTGGGATGCCCCTAAGTGCGATGAAATTGAGGGAAACCAATCATAGGAAGGCAGGATTTATGGCAGGGTAGGACTGAGCTGGGCTTTGAAAAAACAGAGATCTGAGTGCAAGAAGGAAGGCCCAGACAAAGGGTCCCAGGTTCAAGATGCTGAAAGCAGTCACAACTTATCCCTGAACACAGGGGAGGGCTCTGGGGTAGGGGTAGAGTCTGAGGTCCAGGGAGTACGAGGAGAGAAAGAATGGGTGTTTGTGAGAACATGAGAGTGTGAGGACGAGGGTGAGATAAGTGCCTATGAGAGCAGGTGTGAAAGAGAGTGTGTAAGAGATGGAGCCTGTGTGAAAAAGCAATCAAGTGAGAGTGAGTATGAGGAGAAAATGAGAGAATGAGTACATGGTAATAAGTGTGAGACAGAGTGTGAGGATGAAAGAGGAAAAAATGTGAGGAAAAGAGCAAGTAACAGAAAAAGTGTGTGAGAAAGTGTGATAATGTGTGCCTGAAAAGACAACAAATGCGTGCGAGTGAGATTTAAAGCTCAGTCTGAAAAATTTGCACAAGGACACCAGGCAAGAACGGCAGGAGGTGCCCAACAGGTGGTGCTGAGGGAAGCTCACTGCCTGGGAGAGGAAAAGCAATTGAAATTAGCACCCCCTCCAGGGCTTCTCAAAGACTGCTGGGGGACACTGGGAACCAGGGCCTTTGGGTGACTCACAGCTCTGTTTCAGGAAATGAGGAGTGAGGGGAACACCTGTTCCCAAGCACGGGAAATCACCTCTGAGCTGTGGCGGCTCCTGGTTACAAAAAGATGCTAGGTTTCGCCAGAGCAACAAATGTGTCCACGCATTTCATGAAAACCATGCTGTTCAGGGTAAGAGTCACCTGCAATCTCCGTGAAAAATACAAATTGACAGCTCTACTATTTTTTAGTGGGTTTTCCACCAGGACTCTTGATAGATTTTGGCTAGTTGTAAAGTCCAAGAATGATTTTTTTGTGTCTTAAAACATCAGGATTTTTGGTTTTCATTTGATGTATGTAAAATTGAATATGCAACTCTTGATGGTTTTGTGAATTTTTAGTTCCCCTTCCCAATAAGTATTACATCATCAAAACTAATCTAAACAAGTCATTGGGTGTGGCTGTGCACCCCTGAAACCCAAATATTCTGGGATGATAAAGCAGGAAGGTTGCAAGTTTGAACTCAGCCTGGCAACTTAGTGAGATCCTGTCTTAAAAAGAAATTTTAAAAAATAAATAAATAAATAAAACAGGTGTGTGTGGGGGGACGACCATAGCTCAGTGCAAAGGGCCTGTGTTGAACCCCCAATCCAAAAAAGAAAACCTAAAACTAAAATCAAGAAGCAGAAAAAAATGTGTAAATGTTTTTGTATGGAATCTGGAACTTACTTGTGAATCTGAAAAACGAGTTAAAAATAATAAAACAAAAAAACCTAAGCTGTATTTTTCAACAGGGTGAGGAAGAATAATTTGGCAGTTAGTGGTAATCTGTTCTCATATTTTCCAGTTGAAAGTAACTGAAAAAATTCCCTTCCCTCTAAAGCACGTTCCAAGACTTTACTCACCATATAAGGAAAAGAGTGATTCTGAACTTTTCAGCCTCATTCTTTTTTTCTGGCATTAAATTTCATTAGAAAATTAACACTCTTACATTATATACTTATCTGCTGAAGACCCAAACTATAGAAGAGTGTCGCTAAGTTTTGGAGAAGATGAAAAGATTTGAATTTTGTTTCATTCTGGGAGATGAGGGGGTGAACTTTCTTTAGACTGTTAAGAGTGCCCAGCTGGCATCCCTCAGCACACTGGAGACTGAGGCAGGAGGACTGAAAGTTTGAGCCCAATCTGGGTAACTCAGCAAGATCCTATCTCAAAATAAAAACATTTTAAAAATGCAGGAAATGTAGCTCCACACGAAGGTCCTGGTTTCAATCCTCAATACTACAAAAGGCAAAGAAAAGAAAACCCACAAATCAGCTGGGTGTGGTGGCTCTCGCCTGTCATCCCAGGACTCAGGAGACTGAGACAGGAGGATCATTGTGAGTTTGAGACCAACCTGGGCTACAAAGTGAGCTCAAGGCCAGTCTGAATGGCATTGTGAGATCCTGTCTCAAAAACACAGAGCCGGGGATCTAGCTCAGCGGCCTAAGTGCCTCCTGGCAAGCGCAAGGTCGTGAGTTCAATCCCCGGTGCCGCAAAAAAACAAAAAAAAGAAAGAAAAGAAAATCCACAAATCTGTATGTGCAGTACATCAAACATACCCCCCCCAAAAGGGAAGGACGTGCACTCAAACAATGGCAGCTCTAATCTCAGGAGGAGTCAGAGAGGCTCAGCTAGGGGACATCACTGCAAGGTGCTCAGGAGCATAAGCTCTGTATCAGACTACCCTAGGGATTTGTGCTGGCTCCAGTATTGTTAGCTGTGTGTCTGGGACAGATAAGACTCAGCCTCAGGTTCTGATCAGTAAAAGGAAACATATTTAGCTTCAGAGGTAAAATGTTTAAATAAGCAAATCTCTACCATACAGTGATTGGTGCTGAATGAAATTTAGTTGCATCTTATTCCTTTTTAAAAAGTCTATGTTTTCTAATTTTCTACAACAAACTATTTTTATAATCATGAAAGAACACTGTTTATTAAGAGATGAAGCCGAGTGGGGAGTCACACACCTATAATCCCAGCACTCAGGAGGCTGAGCCAGGAGGATCCCTGCAAAATCGAGGCCAGTCTGCGCTACATACCATGTACAAGGCCAGCCTGAACCATGTGGCAAGACCATGTCTCAAAAAAAAAAAAAAAAAAAAAAAAAAAGAAAAGAAAAGAATCGCTCAGTTAACAAATAAAGAAGTATGAAAAACTCAGGGGACCCATCTATCAGAAGGAGAAGAAAGTTAAGGATAGAATTTTGTTTCTCCACTTCACACTGTCCACATTCTTGTCATCAAGAGGCAGATAAAGGTGACATAAATGTTGACTTACTGGTTTCCTAAGGAAGAAGATGGACAAAGCTCCAACTAAAGGCATGTCTCCAATCAGGGGCTCCAGGATCACCCGCATTGTCCCATGGATCTAAACTCAAACAGGAAGCCAGACATGTGAGAGAACACAACACTATAGGGCTGCTTAGTGACTTTCAAACATTTGACTTCATCTTTCTCCCAACTACGACCACAAGTAAAAACATACTTTTATAGCCTTCTGCAGTAGTAAAAATTTTGTAATTTTTTGACTATAAAGAGCTTTAGAAATAACATTTTAAAAAACTTACCTGTATACTTTTCACACCAGCTCTACAAAAATAACGTTTGATCTCCAGATCAATCTCACAATTTCCTACAAAACTGGCAAAGAAAAAATTTTCCATTACATAAGGTGAGTGAAATTAATTATTCTTTTAGTTGCTATAGAACTGCAGGAATATAATCTGAATAAAATGACAGTTAAGCAACCAAAATCAGATTGTAAGCAAAAACTGAAAAAACGTGGCCCACATTATATTATTTTGCTCCAATTCACAGGTTCAGACAATCCTCATAAAACCTGTGAAAACTGCTCTGTGAGTACGTGCGCGCATACATGGAAATACACATATATGTATATATGTTATATATAAAAATCTTATCAACTGAATATAAATGTACATTTTTCAAAGGGAAATGTAAGTAATGATGTGCAACTTCTAAATTTTGATGGAAGATAGTTACAAATTGTATGTATATTTAAACCATAAAGAGGTTTATATTTCCTTTCACTACTAGTAAATTTCATATCCTTTCTTCTCAATTGTGAAAATTCTCCCTGAGGCACGCCATGGCTCTGTGATGTCAAAGGTCAGGAAAAAAACATGTCTGTTCAGGGTGTCAGATTTACACAAGGATTAAGTCATTTCAAACATGAACAGGAGATGATCATGAATCTATTATAACACTGAATGCAAAGTCTGCATCTACTTTTAATGTAAGCATGAGATGCCACATAGGTTTGCATGGGATGGTGTATGTTTGTCCCTTACCCTTGGCTCCTGGAAGCAGGGCATCAGATTCCTGCCTGGCACGTTTGTGGAGTGTGATGAACGCTGGTCAGGGAGTGTCCAGACAGATGAGCAAAACAGTAACAAAAGGGATCTGGGATGAAATTCTTCCAGTATTTATTGTCCTAGTGTTAAAGCCAAACCTACCGATTCTTCTCATTGAGAATTATTCTCTGCCTAATAATAAACTTGCCAATGACCTGTTGTAAAACTTTTCTTCACCTAAGACTTGGTCACTTTATTTCTAATTCTTTTAAATTTTTCCTTTCCCATCTCCATAGGTAATGTAGTAAAGGTCCTTCTCTGGCGCGCGCACACACACACACACACACACACACACACACACAAAAAAACACAAATGTTGCTGTGACTGCATCTTCAAAAGGACATCAATTAACTGGATTATTCAAATTTTTTTTAGACAACATGTATGGAATACCCATTTGGTGCCAGGGGCACCAAAGAATAGAACAGTTTCAATCCTAATGCATTTATCATCAGTTTTGTGAACAGGCCTTCCAGGACATGGCTTGACCAAGACACAAGTAGGTTTCCTCTTTTCTCTCACTAATGAAAACAGTGTGGTTGATTCCCAGCCTCTGGTACTATTGGGAGGTAGTAGAACATTTCAGATGCATACTTAGTGGCAAGAAGTTTGGTTACTGGGGTTGTGCCCTTGAAGGGGATGTCGGGAGTCTGGCCCTTTCTTCTCCCTGCTCCCTGACTGCCACAAGGTGAGCAGTTTCCTCTTCCACATGCAGCTGGCATGATGTACTGCCTCACCACAGGTCCAAAGGCAAGGGGGCCAAGCGACTGTGGATTGAAACTTCTGAAACTGTGAGCCAAATAAATATTTTCTCCTTCAGGGTTGTTTATCTCAGGTATTATTTACAGTGACAGAAAACTGACTAACAGGCCTCATACAGAATGCAGGAAGGCACAAGTGAGTTCAAATGGGAATGAGGACAAAAAACAAACTACTATGCTAGGCATATCCTCAATTTCCTCCCCCCTCCATTTAAAAAAACTGTGTTAAAACACATCACACAAAATTTACATTTGACCATTTTTAAGAATACAAATCAGTGGTATTCAATGTACCCACAATGTTGTGCAATCATTGTCACCATTTACCTCCAGAATTTTCTCATCTTGCAAACTGAAGCTCTGTACCCGTTAAACACTAACTCCTCATTCTTCCTCCCCAGGTCTCAGCATTCTACTTCTGTCTCCATGCGTTTGATTACTTCAGGTACATCATGTAAGTGGAATCATATGGTAGCTGCTTTTCAGTGTTTTGCTTATTTGACTCATGTGGCAAGTGCAGGTGTGTGCAGAGAAGCCCAAATATGAGGGATGGGCTTGCTTCCTAACTGTCTGCTCTCAAATAGTCCCTCAGGAGCAACAACCCATGTGGATGAAAAGGGCATTAATCCATCAGTGAGGGCTGTGCCTGCTGCCTGTATGCAGCCCATGACTGACAGAAATGCTATGTGGCACGACTGTAGTGATGCTAATATGGGTGTGCAAACATTTGCTCAAGCCCCTGCCTTAATCCTTCCAGGTATACAGGTGATATGGTCTGAGTGTCCTCCGAAAACTCATGTGTTTAGAACTTCGTCTCCCAGTGCAGGTGTGTTGGGAGGTGGAACCTAGCAAGAAGTGTCTGGGTCATGGGAATGGAGCCGTCACTGATGGGTTAACGCCTTCTCATGCACACAGGCGCTCGCCCTCGAGGGGCTCTGAGAGCACACAGTTAGGAAGCAAGCCCACCCCTCAGATGCGCGCTCCTCTGCACACAGCTGCACTTGCTGTTCCACTTCCCCCCATGACTTGAAGCAGCATGAGGCCCAATTTTAAACTGCCCCTTCATCAGGCCAGAGTCAAAATAAAGCTCTGTTCTATATAAATCAGTCTTACAGCCCCTGCTACGGAGATAGAAAATGGACTAAAACAATATGGTAATTATATTTTTAAGATTTTCAAGAAGTGCCAAACTTCACACAGCAGCTACACCAGTTTTTCTTCCTGTCGGTAGTGCCCAAGTCCCAGTTTCTTCACACCCTTGCCAGCACCTGTTAATTTTTTTTAAAATAGTAGCCATCCTAATGCATGTAAGATGACATCTCCCTGTAGCTTTAATTTCCATTTTCCTAATTAGTAGGGTGCTGAATATCTTTTCATGTGCTTATTGGCTATTTGTATAGCTTCCTTGGAAAAATTTCTATTCAATGCCTTTGCTTGATTTTGAAGAGGGTTTTGTTACTATTGAGTTTCAAGAGTTCTTTATATGTTCTAAATATTAATCTCTTATCAGATTTATGATTATAGTTTGTATTAAGTCTGTAGACTGATTTGGGTATTTACATATCAACGGTATTAACTTTTCAATTCATAAATATGGAGTATCATTCTGTTTACATGTTCTGTTCTTTAATTTCTTTGAGCAATTTTTAAAAGTTTTCATTGTACAAATCTTTTTTGTTAAGTTTATTCCTAAGTATTTTATTTTTTTGATTATACTGTACAAGAATTTTTTTCTTAACTTCCTCTTGGGATTTTCATTGTTAATGTATAGAAATGCAAAAGTTTTTTTTTTGTTAACTTTGCATCTAGGTTTTGTGTTGAAGTCATTTATTAGTTCTAACAGTTTATGTGTGTGGGATCTTTATTGTTTTCTACACGTAAGATGATGTCACCAGGGGTATAGCTCAGCAGCACAGCACCTGCCTGGCAAGTGTGAGGTCCTGAGTTCAATTCTCGGTACGAAAAAAAAAAACATGCCATCTATGAATAGAGACAATTTTACTTCTTCCTTTCCAATTTGGATACATTTTATTTCCTTTTCTTGTCTAAATGCTTTGGCTGTGATGGATATATGTAGTGAAAGACACTTCTGCCTTGCTCTTGATCTTAGAAGAAAGAATTTCAATTTTCCACTATGTGTTACAGGATTTTTCATATGTAGCCTTTATTATGTTGAAATGAGTTTCCTTCTCAGATTTTTTTAGTGCTTTTACTATGAACGAGTATTGAATTTTGTTAAATTCCATTTCTGTATCAACTGAGATAATCATGTTGGCTTTTTTTCCCTTTCCTTCTGTTAATGTGTGTGACACTGACTGATTTCAACATGCTGAATCACCCTTGCGCTCTGGGGATAAACCCTACTTGGTAGTGGTGTACAATCCTTTCATTATGTTTCTGAATTAGGTTTGCTAGTATTTTACTGAAGACTCTTGCATCAGTAGTCAGCTAATGACTGGCCTGTAGCTTTCTAGTTTTCAGTTTCTTTTTCTGAACATACTTTCTCAATTGCAGTTATGAACTGAGAGCCAGAAGATGTATAAAACCTGGGTCTCCAGGAAGAATTTAGTCAAATTACAACAGCCAACAGGTAGGAAGCATGCTTATTATATCCTTTACCTTATGAGTACAGCTAAGTGGCACTATATGTCACTAGCCATAGCACAAATATAACACAAATTAAAAAACTTACCTAACCTGAAGGTCCAGAATAATTTGTCTTTTGTCTACATTTTCAGTATATACCTTAACACCGTTGACCCTAAGGGGCTGAAATAAGAAGTAGCTTATTTTAAAATACAGGGATGTTAAAAAACAAACCAGTCAACCAGCCAGCCAACTCACCAACCAACCTGCCATGTAACATAGCATAGAAGTGATAAGAACAAGCTTTAGAATCAGACTACAGGAATTAAAATTCTGCTTTCACAACACATTAGCTGTTTAACTTTCAGCACTAACCTAACACTTTTTCTCAGTTTCCTCACTTGTAAGATAAAAATAACAAACACATCTATTTCCCATGAAGAAAGTTCTGACATTACACGTGAGCAGTAACACTGAGAGAAGCAGCACAGCCTGTGCTCACCCCACATTTAGAGGCCTCCAAGCTAAGGGAACTGCCAGCATACCCTAAGGCACACAGGAGCCTGTGCTGGGGAGACTGTACTGGAATAACTACAGAAAAGACAGTGCATTCTCTCCATGGAGAAAATCAGCATGAACGGGGGAAGGTGGCCCATAGCCTAGAGAGCATGGGGTGGGCACTGACACAGCCAGCAGCCAACGTCACCACCACTATCTGCTACTCCCTCGGGCACACTACCGCCCCCTAAGGTACGCTGCACGGGATGCCTATGTACTGTCTGCCCTGGGTTGTGTGAAATAGGTGCAGATTCTGAGTTTTTACTAGTCATGCAACACAATGTTATCTTGAACTGTTGCTAAATTTTGTAAGAACTGAGTTAAAAATAAAAAAAGGAAACTTACTATGATCATGATCAAGTAATATAATCCACAGGCTTTCATTACAAGTGATTTTAGAAACCCACAGCCTTCCTTTTTACATTTGACACGATTCTATTAACAAAATCTATCTTTCTTCTACACAATCCTACAACCCAGCATCAGGGTCATTGGCTGTTTTTACCATCTGGAAAGGTAAACG
The DNA here is from genome assembly GCA_004365215.1 of Cuniculus paca. Lineage (NCBI taxonomy): Eukaryota > Metazoa > Chordata > Mammalia > Rodentia > Cuniculidae > Cuniculus > Cuniculus paca. The sequence continues at coordinate 10,734 of RJWT010040812.1, forward strand.
TATCAAGCCCCTTGTCAACTACTGTACCTTTAGCGTGAAGTCACATCTCATACTCTAGCAGGATAGACTGAAAAAGGTCATTCCAGCGGAAGAATTTGGGGTAGCAGGACACATTACAGGAGGTTCAAAAAATGTTAAAAAGAAGGCAGGACATGAAGACTGAGCTGGCCAGAATGGCTTAATGAAAAGGACCCTGAAGCACAAAAAGGCTTCATCCCAGGGCAGATCCTGAGCCGCACGTACCACAGACACATCAGTCAGCCCTCACAGTGGGTGGTTTCCTCTAGAACATGTGGCTTAAAGTGTTTTTATGATCTGACAGCAATCCTACTGTACAAGGAGTCCTGGACACAAGGAAGGGCACAAAAGGAGGAACTGACCTGCTGGCCCATATCCACCTTTGTGAAGTTGAAGGTGCTAAGGTGGGTGTTTGCTCCCCGCACAGCTGGCTCTATGGTCTCTCGAAACAGCTTCTCTATAAATTGGCAAATAAAAGGCCACATGTGCTTTACAGTCTAGAAAAAAAAGAATTCATAGTAAACAGTTATAATGCATAATATACTTGAGTCACTGTGAAAATTAGAATCATGTAGTTCACCAGAATTTGGTTTTGAAAAATGTAAGAGAGAAATGGTCTTCTTACAGGGAATCCACACTTCAAAATTCAATGTAAACTCTAACAAGGTTACAACTTGTTACTGATTAACCAATACACTGTAAGAATTAGTTATTTTAGGTAAATATTCTGTTTAAGCATGTTAGCAGAACTAATGATCACTAAATATCCTGTGGTTTCAGCTCATGGCTAGAAACCTTAAAACTTTATAAAGCTCAGTGATTATCCATTACTTTTTCCCCCAGTGCTAAGGATGGAACCCAGCTGAGGCTTTGCACATGCTAAACACACACTCTTCCACTAAGTTATATCCCCAACCCCAAGAATTTTTTCAAAGCCAGACTACTATCTCCCAGGTCTGTAAGCCGATCTCTACCTAGGTTAGTCTTCACTACATGGCTACAGTGATGCACAAAATACAAGGTAAAAGAGATTCAGTTCAAGCTGTACTGGTTCAAAAAGTATTTTAAAAAATACTATAGTGATTGCTAGGCTTTTGGGGAGTTATCTCCCCCTTCATGTTTCCAGAATTTCCACTTGTGATAAAATAAATGTGTGCACTCTGCTCAGGAAGAGAGACACAAGGCCATACAGCAATGTCAGCCACCCAGCTCTCTTCAGAAAGGAATACTCCACTCTCTGGAGAGCAGAAGCCAGCCTGACCGGACTTCAACACTGCCAGCTTCCCAGCTCCCAAATATGGAAAGATGGTCTCTCATCCTCTAATTCCCACTGATCTCTGGTATTTGGAATATTCTAATCTTACCTTATTTAGCCATTCTGCTCTTTCAGTGTCTGGAAAATGAACCTAAGAAAAAAAACACACACGTGACTTACTGACTCCCAACAATGGTAAATGTCCTATGGATTGTTTCATATTCTTACTGAGTGCCCTGCATTTGCACAGCACTTCTTTAAAACACTGTGCTCTAACACTCTGGAGCACAGTCTCCGAGGAAGAAGCTGAAATGTGCAGCATGTAGCTTGCCACATTCTCAAAACCTGAAGGCAGAAGAGCCAAGTGCCAGCAAAGGCCACTAAAGCCCTCCTTTTCTGACTGTCCAAGGAGTGTCCCTGGGA
>RJWT010040813.1:0-12435 GCA_004365215.1 Cuniculus paca
TCCATGTGCAGGGTTTTGGGTACTGTTCTGCATATGTGTCCAGAATCTTTTTAAGACAGAGTCTCATTATGTAGCATAGACTGGCCTTGAACTTGCCTATGTAACCCAGGCTGATTTTGAATTCATACCAATTCTCTTGCCTCAGCCTCCTGAGTGCTGGGATTATAGGTATATGCCACCACACCTGTCTTCTTTTACTTTTGCTCCCCCAGACCATCTTGTAGTTAACAGGTCATGCCTACTTCCCTACCAACATTTGCCGTGCCCTACTCTCCTATCTTTTTTTTTTGGGAATTGAATTTAGGACCTCACACTTGCCAAGCAGATGCTGTATCACTGAGTTAAATCCCCAGCCCATCTCTTATCTCTTGTTTGTTTTGTTCTGTTTTGTTTTTGGTACTGGGGATCACGAGCTCGAGCTTGCCAGGCAGGCACTTAAACCGCTGAGCTAAAACCCTGGCCCTCCCATCTCCCATCTTGTCACTGTAATATGATACTTTTGGGGAAAATGAAACTTTTCAAATCTGTGTACCCTGTTGAAAACCCCCTCCTTTTTCCATACAAGCTGCTCCCTGGCTTGATAAGCACAGAGCTTCACAATTGTGTTATCTCACTCCCTGTCTGGCCAAGGCCACCCAAATGTGCAAAGCTGTAAACCTGTCCTATTTGAGTAGCTATCTTTGTTCTGTCTCTGTAATTTAGCTTGCTTGCCTTTTCAAACCATAACCTCTATATAAGGCCCTCATACCACAGGCTCAGAGCTCAGACTTTGGAGTGCAGACCTCCTTTGAGCCTGCTAGAGTAATAAAGCTTGGTTCCCTCCACTTCTCCAAGTGCCTCTTAGTTTCTTCATCTCCCTTAAACCTAAAATTGCTGTAACAATACCTTTAACTTATTTGGGAAAATACCTAGAAGTGGAATGTCCAGGTCAAATGAAATTTCCCTTTTTTGGTTTTTGAGGATTCTCCATACTAACTTCTATAGTGGATATCAGTCTGCTCAGGTAACCCAAAGGATATTTTCATGGACAAGGTTCCCAGCTTAAAGAATGTACATGTGCTAGACATCAGCAACAGAAGGAAGCACAGAGCAGAGCAGAGCAGAGCAGAGCACAAGAGTGCAAGAGCCACCTGCATTTTTGTGGTATAATTCCTATATAGCTAGTTATCTCATATTTACATTGTTACATACTGCAGTAACCAGGGCTTGCATATTCACCTGTGCTAAGTCATGATTACATAACTATATCACAATGTGCACTTGTGCTTGTGCTAGACAAGCAGGTTCATATCCTAGGGTGTCCTTAGATGCCCTTGAACTTTGAAGCAATCTGAGTGGTTCTCCACAGTGGTTGTACTAGTTTACTTTCTCACTGACAATGTAGGATCGGTCCGTTTTCTCTCAGCTTTGCTAGCATGTTATTATTTGATTTCTTGATGCTAGCCATCTTTCTGGAAAGATACAATCTCAATATTGTTATTTGTTTATTTATTGGTATCAGGAATTGAACTTATGACCTCATGCTTGCCAGGCAGGTGCTGTGCCACTGAGCTATAGTTCCAGACTTCAGTGTTATTTTAATTTGCATTTCTCTAATGACCAGCAATGCTGAAAGTTTTTCATGTATTTTTTAACCATCTGTACTTCTGAGAAGTATCTATTCATTTCACTTGCCAATTTTTTGTTTAGGTCTTTTATTGGGCGGGAATCTGTTTTTTTTTTTTTTTTTGTCTTTTGTCTTTTGTCTTTTTGAGACAGGGTCTCACTATGCAGTTCGGGTTGGCCTTGAGCTCACTTTGTAGCCCACACTGGTCTTGAACTCGCAATGATCCTCCTGCCTCAGCCTCCCGAGTACTGGGATTACAGGTGTGAGCCACCATGCCCAGCCAGAATCTAATTATTTTTTAGTGCTTTATATATTCTAGATATTAGTCTTCTGTCTGAGAAGTGCCTGGCAAAAATTTTTTCCCATTCTGTAGGTTGTCTCTTCACTCTATTGATTGTTTCCTTTGCTATTCAGAAGTTTTTTGATGTGTAATAATCCTGTTCATTGATTCTTGATGGTATTTCTTGTGCAAGTGGCATTCTGTTGAAGATTTCTTGCCTGGGGGTATTTCCTGGAAGATGGAAGAGTGGTAAGCAGCAGAGAAAGAGGCTCTCCAAGATTTTGCATCCAGATACTGCAATATAGCAATGTGAAGAAGACAAGAAGGAGGAAAGTGGGTCATCTAGATCCAGGAAGGATCTGAAGCAAGAATTGAAGCCCACAGGGATAGCAAAAAAAGAAACTTCAGGGTAGAAGGAGGTGGTAGGCAGCACTTCCCCCCAAGTCAGGACTTACTGTGTGGGATCAAACTCACAACCTCACACTTGCCAGGCAGGCACTTAGGCCCCTGAGCTAGATCCCCAGCCCTGTTTTTGAGACAGGGTCTCACTATGCCATTCAGGCTGGCCTTGAGCTCACTTTGTAGCCCAGGCTGGTCTCAAACTCACAATGATCCACCTGTCTCAGCCTCCTGAGTGCTGGGATTACAGGTGTGAGCCACCATGCCCGGCTCTAGCTTGATTCTTATCTTTTCTTCTTCTTCTATTTCTTATTTTTCCCTCAACCCCTTTTAAATTTTCTCCCCTAAGGAAGACATAGCAATCATAAATATATATGCATCAAATACTGGTATATTCAACTATATAAAACAAATAATGACATGAAAAATCAAATAAGCACTAATGCAATTGTACTGGGGGGTCTCAATACCCCACTATAACAACTAGATAGAGCAACTAGACAAAAAAAATCAACAATGATATATCAGAACTGAACCAAACTTTTGAACAAATGGACTTAGTAGATCTCTACAGAGTGTCCCACCCCATAATGTCAGAATACATATTCTTCTCAGCAGCACACAGGACATTCTCCAAAATAGATCACATACTAGCTCACAGAACATGTTTAGGTAAATGCAAAGGAGCTGAAGTTATCCCATGCATATTATCAGGCCATCATGCAATGAAATTGGAAATCCATGTCAAAAGGAATCACAAGAACTTCATAAACACATGGAACTCAAAATAACACCTTCCTGAATGTCTTGGTTATTTTCTTCTCATTGTTGAGACAAAGTACATAATGCCCAAAATTAGGGAAGGAAAGGTTTATTTCTTACAGTTTTTGGAGGTTTCAGTCCATACTCCACTGGCTCCAAGGCAGGGTGATGTGGCTGAGGGGCAGTCATTCATGGCAGCCACAAGCGACAAGAGTGAACAGGGCAAAAGAGGCAAAAAACATGCCTTCTCCCCTCCCTTATATTGTATGCCGGCTCCCTGCTCCTGGGCAGTTGCAGCACTCACACTGCTAATCCCAGCACTAGACAACGAACTAATCACAAATGATAGATTCAGCTGCCTTCATGACTGCTTGAGGCTTAGGGGGCCACCTAGACACAAACCATAACACTGAACAACCAAAGGGTCACAGATGAAATTAAAGAAGAAATTAGAAGTTTCTACAATTAAATGATAATGCCAACACAACATATCAGAAGCTTTGGGACACAAAAAGCAGTCCTCTAAGGGAAATTTATAGCAGTAAATGCCTATATAGGAAAACAGAGCAAGCACAAATAAATGACTTATTGGTGACCCTCAAGCTTATAGAAAAAGAAGAGCAGGTAAGCCCAAATCTCATATGAAGAAGGAAATTATAAATATCAGAGAAATTAATGCATTGAAAACCAGAAAAAATTACAAAGAATAAATGAATTGAAGAGTTGCTTCATTGAAAAATTAAATAAAAATCAACAAACCCTTAGTCAAACTTATCAAAAAATGAAAGAAAAGACTCAAATCCACACTATTAGGAATGAAAAGGGTGAAATCACAACAGACCTTGTAGAAATCCAGAAGATCATCTATACCTACTTTGAAAACTTGTATCCTAATAAAATGGAAAATGCAGAAGAAATGGAAAGATTCCTAGATGCATATGAATTACCAAAGCTGAATCAAGAAGACATAAAAATCCTAAACTATTATCAATGAAATTGAATATGTAATTAAAAACTTACCAACAAATAAAAGTTCAGACCCTGATGGATTCACTACTGAAATCTACCAGAAATTTAGAGAAAACCTAACACCACTACTTCTCAAACTCTATAATGAAATCAAAAGGGAAGCAATACCCCAAACTCACTCTTGGAAGCAAGCATTACTCTGACACCAAAAATCAGAGAAGGACCAAACTAAGAAAGAGAACTACAGGCCAATCTCCCTAATAAACATAGATGCAAAATTCCTCAGTAAGATATTGGCAAGCAATACAGCAAATCATCAAGAAGATTATACACCATGAACAAGTGGAATTTATTCCAGGGATGCTGGCATGGTTCAATATAGATAAATCAATACATGCAATTCACTATATTAACAGAGCCAAGGACAAAAATCCTATGACCATCTCAGTAGTTACAGACAAAGTTTTTCACAAAGTTCTACACCCATTAATAATAAAAACCCTACAGGAAATTGAAATAGATGGTGTAGAGGTTCTGCAAGCAAAGGGAAAATAAAGGGACACACACACCAAGGGTCAGCAAAGTGACTGCTGCCCGGCCAGCATAAGCAAGCTGCTTTTATTGAGATAAAGAGCAAATAAACTCATATTGTGCATGTTTAGATTATATACTTGTTTGCTTCTTGGCCTTACAGGACCTCATGCTTTTATCTTGAGGGGATATTTCAAGACCTATACTTTCTACAAAGACACTGTCAACTGGATGTGTCCAGGACAAAACGGGGTCAGTGCAGCCTCTCTACATCTCCCCTTTTTTCTTTAGTTTAGGTTTTCTTACTACATAAGAAGCCAGTATTTTAGGTATGAACATTTTATTTCATTTTATCTATATTTTTTGTCTTTTTTGAGACAGGGTCTCATTATGCAGTTCAGGCTGGACTTGAGCTCACTTTGTAGCCCAGGCTGGTCTCGAACTTGCAATGATCCTCCTGCCTCAGCCTCCCAAGTGCTGGGATTACAGGAGTACTCCACCATGCCCAGCAGTATGAACATTTTATATGCCTTGCACAAGGCATCCCATACTGATTAGACAGATAAGGACAATGACACCATAAAGAAACATTTGTTTTAGCCAATCAATATATGGTAATCACCCTGTAAGGAAATTCCATAATCTAACACTGAGTCCCTGAGACACATGTATCTGTTTGGTAAGTTCTCGTAAATCATGAAGCTTTTCATTAATGGATTTACTTTCATCAAACAAATTAAAACAGCACATTTGAGCAATTTTATTATACCCATGATGATGTAATAGAAGTAGATAATCAATTGTAGTGTGCTTATCTAAAATTGCTCATCCATGTTCAGCCTGTTCTTTGTTTAATAATGCCAAAGCTGTGGAAGTATAATTAATTTGTTTTGTCATAAGACAGGCTAGTGCATTAACATTGTGATTGGCCCTGGCTGCTAGGCCAGGCACACCAACCAAAGAAATACCTAAAGCATAAATTTCTGCTTTGGTTAATAGGCTAATAGAAAAGTCCTCACGTAAGTCAGTAAGACTAGTAGTAGCCCTGTGGTGCGAGACAGTGTAGATTCAGGAGAAGGCAACAATATATTAAGGTGGCTAAGGCACTATTTTGTGTTACGAGATAAATTTGTAGGGATGTAATTGAAGGTATACTCTTCACATAAAAAGAACCATTCAGCAAGGAGAGGAACATGTCCATTTTTATACAATATTGGCTCATAGCTAGAACAATTTCAAGTACTATGAGGAGGGTAAAAACAGTGAGTGGTATAATTTTCAATACGAGCACATGAGGCATTTGAAGTTGCCACATATGAAGTGAACATTTTAACAGCATTATCAGGTTTTTTAAAGGTAGGAGTGCCCCAATTTGGAAAGTCAGTGTATGCCACAATTTTGTTTGGAACAGTGGAGAAAATGGTGTAATTACTTACAGAGGCGGAGTCCTTGCATACCAAATCAGACAGGACCTGAGAATGCGTTTCATTTCTATCTTTTGAGTGAGACAGAAATGAGAGACATTAGCTGTCTTTGCCAATTGAACCCAAATATTGTATTCCAATCTTTCCTTGAGGTCATGGGACTCTAAGATCCCCAAGGTGGGCTGCAATACTCATAGGAACAGAATACAAACAAGCACTAAGGAGTTCATTGTCAATTTGGTAAACACTGCCTGCAAGAAGCTTTTAAAGAGTTGGTTCCTCTTTAGAAGCATGAAGCAAGTCTTGTGCAGACTGGACTAGTGCCTTTATATTACCCCAGGTCACTGGCCTAGCAGTTGTCCTGGGTGGTCAGACTTGATTCAGGGAGAGGTGAAATTGTGGAATTGGGTTGTGCAGTCTGTGGTGTCAACTCATTCCGTGCAGGGTGAGTGCAATGAGCAGGAATCCACATAGGGCCTGTTGGGGATAACATGGAAGTATCCACTCTTCCCCAGGTCAGCAAGGGTGGCGGCACATGTCAGCCTGGGTCTGGGCACATTTTGAAAGAAGTGGAGCCAACATAGTCAGCCAAAGCCACTTGAAGAGAAACAGTAGAGGACAACAAAAAGGAGAAGTCAGCCTTGGTAAGTGATAGAACAATATCAATCAGATCAATTCCAAGGAGTGTAAGTGCTCCAATACATCCTTGAGAGGTAAGAGAAAATAGCATTGACGATGGGAAATAAAGTACTGCCAGGCGAGTGGGGTAAATACAACCACTCAACAATAAATAGCTTGTTGCTCTGGATGGCAACAAGACCCCTTGTGGGCAAAGGGGCTGAATGAAAAATGAGTAAGGAGAGAGGGCAGTCCTTTGGGACTCAATCCACCATAACTGGCGAGTGTGTGAGCAGTGCTCTGAAGGGCTTGCTGTAAAGAAGGAGAGTCAGAGATCATATCAGCAGGATCTGTGTGACCCCGTAAAGCATCCAATAGAGAAGCTGACTGTTGAGTGGTCAAGGGAAAATAAGGCCTTGCCTAATTAAGGTAGAGACAGCAGAAACAGCATACCTGGGAGGACCTGGAAGCCCACCATGTGGTGTTCCCTCTGTTCACCTGCCAAATTTTGTAGAAATGTCTGTGTGGAGATGCCAGGTGTGCAGGACAGAGATAGGAGAATGAAGCTCCTCATGCAGCAGTTTGCCTATCTTTTCCCAATCCTCCATAATGAGAGTTTCTCCCTCAGGATACCAAGGATGATAATCTTGAATTTCTCACAAAAGTTGTACTAATTTATGCTTGGGGGCAACATGGCCCGCATTCTTAGGGAGAAAGAGCAGTTCTGCCTTATGTTTCTGTTGCACTTCAGACAGGGAATTCCCCATAACTTACCTGGGAATTTTCCAAGGAAAGTGAAGTAGACACACACTAGGGGCCGTGTTCCACCCCAGGAACACAGCGAAGGCAAATCACCCTCCATAGTGTATGTCTCTGCAGTCGAGTCCCTGTTCAGGCACCAGATGTCAGGGTTCTGCAAGCAAAGGGAAAATAAAGGTGCACACACACTAAGGGTCAGCAAAATGGCTACCACTTGGCTAGCATAAGCAAGCAGCTTTTATTGAGATAAAGAACAAAGAAACTCATATTGTGCATGCTTAGATTATATAACTTGTTTGCTTCTTGGCCTTACGGGACCTCATGCTTTTATCTTGAGGAGATGTTTCAAGACCTATACTTTCTACCAAGACATTGTCAACCAGATGTGTCTGGGACAAAATGGACTCAGTGGGGACTCTCTACAAGATGATCTTTATCTCCATCTGATAAAAGCCATCCATGACAAAACAACAGCTAATATCATACTAAATAGACAAAAACTGAAAGCTTTCACTCTAAAATAAGGAACAACACAAGTATGTCCACTGTCTTCACTCTTATTCAACATAGTTCTAGAGACTTTAGTCAGAAAATTACACAAGAGAAAAGAAACAAAAATAATAATGAGCCGGGTATGGTGGCACATGCCTGTAATCCCAGCACTCAGGAGGCTGAGGCAGGAGAATAGTTGCCAGTTTGAGACCAGCCTGGGCTGCAAAGTGAGCTCAAGGCCAGCTTGAATGGCACAATGAGACCCTGTCTCAAAAAGACAAGGACCAGGAAGTTAGCTCAGTAGTGTAAGCACTTGCCTGACAAGCGCAAGGTTGTAAATTTGATCCCCAGTACCAAAAAAAAAAAAAAAAAAAAAAAAAAAAAAAAAAAAAAAAAAAAAAAAAAAAAAAAGAATAACAATAGGAAAGGAAAAAGTTAAATTATCATTATTTGTGGATGGCATGATATTTCACATAGAAGACCTCAAAAAATCCACCAAAAGACTTCTAGAATTAATAACCAAATTCTGTAGCATAGCTGTATACAATGTCAACATTCAAAAATTAATAGCCTTCTTGTACATGAATAACAAATTCATTGAGAAAGAAATTAGGGTAACAACACCTTTCACGGTAGCATCCAAAAAACTGAAATACCTAGGGATCATTCTAATGAAGGAAGTAAAAGACTTTTACATTGAAAACTACAGTAACCTGAAAAAGGATATTGAAGAGAATATCAAAAAATGGAAAGACATCCCTTGCTCTTGGATAGGAAGAACCAATATAGTGAAAATGGCCACACTTCCAAATTGTTATACAGATTTAAGGCAATTCCAATCAAAATTCCAACAGCATATCTCACAGAATATAGAAAACAGTCCTAAAATTCATTTGGAACCAGAAGAGACCTAAAATAGCAAAGGAAATTCTGGGCAACAAAGACAAGGCAGGAGGTATCACAATTCCTGACTTGAAATTATACTATAAAGCTACTGTGATAAAAATAGAATAGTATTGGGGGGAAGATCTGATGATCAATGGAACAGATTAGAAAATGCAGAAAGAACTCCAGACATACGTAGCTATCTTATCTTTGACAAAGATGCCAAACACATTCACTGGAAGAAAGATAGCCTCTTTAATAAATGGTGCTGGAAAAACTGGCTCTGCACATGCCAAAGATTAAAACTGGACCCATATCTTCCACCATGCACTAAACTAAAATTGAAATGGATGAAAGGTCTAAATATTAGAACAGAAACATTAAATCTGCTGGAAGATAGAATTGACAGAACTCTGCAAGACATTGTGTAGGTTAAGACTATGAACAAAACCCCCAGTCACACAGGAACTGTCACAGAGAATCAACAATTGGGATCTCATCCTATTAAAAAGCTTTTGCACAGTAAGGTAAATCACCAACAGAGTGAAAAGACATTGCACAGTGTGAGAACAAATTTTTTCTAGCTATTCCTCAGACAAAGGACTACTATCTAGAATATTTATTTATTTATTTATGTTAGTCTTTTTGAGAAAGGACCTTGCTATGCAGTTCAGGCTGGCCTTGAACTCACTTTATAACCCAAACTACTCTCAAACTTGCAATGATCCTTCTGCCTCAGCCTCCCAAGGGCTGGGATTATCTAGACTATTTAAAGAACTCAAAAAATAAAAAATAAAAAAAAATAAAGAACTCAAAAACATCAGACTCCAGGGGTTGGGAATTTAGTTCAGTGGCATAAGTGCCTGCCTGCCAAGCCTAAGGTCATGAGTTTGATCCCTGGTACCAAAAAAAAGACTCCACAAATTTATTTATTCATTTTTTTCAAATTCGTTTTATTTCAAAGAGAAAAAAAAAAAAGAAAAAATGAAGCAAAATTTCAAAACACATCAATCAGCACAACAATGGTATACGTTGTACGTTTATGTTGTTTCCAAGATCTATCTATTACAAATTGTGCTGCTATAAACATGGGTGCACATATATCGATAGATGTTGGAAACAACATAAATGCCCATCCACTGAGGAATGGATAAAAAAGATGTGGTATTTTTATACAATGGAGTAATATTCAGCCATAAAGAAAGATAAACTTGAGACTTTTATAGGTAAATGGATGCAACTTGAGACCATACTCATAAGTGAAATAAATCAAACACATGTGTAAACACCATATTGTATATTGAAGGGGAATAGGGTCAAGTGAGACCTCTAGAGACCCCACAAATTTAAAGACCCAATCCAAAAATGGGTATCTGAGATGGACAAATATTTCTCAGTTGAAAAAGTACAAATGGCAAACAAATATATGATAAAATGTTCAACATCACTGGTCATTTTAGTGATGTAAATTAGGCAGAGGATTTAGCCCCATGGTTCAAGCACTTGCCTAGTGTAAGCGCAAGGTTGTGAGTTCAATCCCGAGTATCAAAACAAAACAAAACAAACAAACAAAAAAATAGAGATGCAAATTAAAACAACACTGAGATTCTGTCTTACCCAGAAAGAATGCTATTATGAAGAAACCAACCAATTACAAATGCTGGTAAGGCTGTGGGTAAAAAGGAACCCTTTTTCACTGTTGGTGGGCAAACAGACCAGTGCAATTACTGTGGAAGTCAATGTGTAGATTCATCAAAAAACTAGGAAGAGAGGTTTCATTCAAATCACATAATTTCCTTTTTGGTGTCTTCCCAAAAGAATTAAAAGCATCATACTGATATAGGAGAATGTTTAAACTCCCAACCTACTAGATGTCCGGTATGAGTTTATGTTCTCTAAAATCGAAGAATGAGTTTCAGGAACAGTGGAGGTTAAGAGCAGAATATATTTATTAAGAGAAAGAAAGCTTTTGGCTGAGAGAGAGGCAGAAGGGGTCCCGAGTAGGTTGCTAAAGACTCTGGAGGTCCTATATCATCCTATATCACTAGGAGTGAAGGGAGAACCTTCTGGTGGCTTCCCCTTCTGGAATTTATAAGACAGGTTAGGTTATGCTGAATACCACACCGGAGACCCACTGGCTACAGAGAAGTGGGCATACCTATATATGCCAAGAAGTGCAATATTCTCTGTGATACTGTAAAAAAAATTTAGCTGATGAACAAGACAGCCAGCTAAGGGAAGAGCATGAGACGTGACCAGCAATATTGCTAATAATTTAAATAAGAATAGACAGTGAACTAGGACTTTGAACCAAGAATGAACTTCACAGGAATGCAGCCCCCTCCCTACTGAAAGGAGTTGCAGCCCCTGCCTATCCACCTCCTGAGTCTCTAGGAAACCAGTTTTTCTCTAAAATTCCAGTTTCCTTTAAACCTGCATGCTAAGTAACTGGGTTGAGAGTTCCACTTGGTCATTTTAAATTTATGGAACCATCTGTGATGAGTGGCCACTAAACAACTGAGCAATTCCTGCACTGTGCTTATCCACAAAATGTTCTGGATGGAAAGGTCAGGTAAATTCCACTTTTTGGATTCCCCTCCTGGAGAAATGTGTTACAGGCAGCTGAGTTAGATGAGATATTATAGGCAGGTGGATAGGGCTAGGTCCTCCAAGCCTAGTACAGCAGACCAGATACCTTGCAACTGTGGAGGAAAACAAACACCTCCAACTGTGGGCCAGATCTCAAGACAAAAGACAAAACAAAAGCCAGGCAAGATGGTGCATGCCTGTAATCCCAGCACTGGAGAGGGGCTGAGGCAGGAGGATCCTTTCAAATTCAAGACCAGCCAGGGCTACAAAGTGAGCTCAAGGTCAGCCTGAACTGCATAGTGAGACCCTGTCTCAAAAAGACAAAAAAAAAAAAAAAAAAAAAAGACAAAACAAATGCAACCAGACCCTAAGGATAAACAAGAAGGATTGATATTCTAAACAGGTATTAATCACCTTAAGGAGGCCAGAAAGAGCCACTAACCCAACTCCCTACAGGCAAAGGCCTTGTTCTGTGTTCATGTCTGCTTGTTATGTGCCTTGATTCCCCCCACTTGATCCCAATTTAATCAATTTTACCTGAGCAATTACACTAGTAATCTTATTGGTTAACCATTGTTCTGTCCCACCTCATGTCCACCTTTCAAGTTTCCATTTTTCCCCAACTTGGACTCCCTCACCTTGTGGTTTTGCTCTATAAAAATCCCTAGAAAAGGTGGGATCCTCAGCAAACCACTTGGGACCTCCCCTCCTACAGAAGCTTTATCTCAATAAATATATTCTGTTCTTAACCTCTATTATTGCTAAAATTCATTCTTCAATTTTAGAGAACACAAACTCCTACTGGACATCTAGTAGGTTGGGAGTTTCTTGCCCTTATATAAACAGGAGCCTTTTATTCCTTCTCTTTATTTGCAATAAAAACTTTCCTAACTCCTCTCTTTTGGTTTGCAACTTCTATCCTCAATGCTGTGAGACTATGAACTTGGTTTGTACAGAATTAACTCTTTCAGTATCCCTGGGTAGCTGGCCCTTCTCTACCAGGTATCACCCTTTCCTTCTACACCCTAGAACTTCTTTTCCAATGGTTATCAGGTAATTCTGATAAAAGCAACACCAAAAACAAAGTGCCTTCTTTAGAGTGATTCCTAGATTATAAGATA
>RJWT010040814.1:0-12440 GCA_004365215.1 Cuniculus paca
ATTCCATCATTCTAAAATTTTTGCCTGTAATTCTAACAGTTACATGCTTCTCAAAATTTAATGGCTAAGATCTTTGTTTCTTATGTGTGCTCTAAAATAATAATATTTAAAAATAAAATAGCATATGAACATTGATCAAATAAGTGGTCTTTTCTGTTTTTTAGAAATATAATATTTTTCTTTCTGAAAACCTTACTTTTGAGGTATAATTTATAAGTAACAGGAAGTATATATCATGATTTGATGAATTTATATCTCTTTAATTGCTACCATAATGTACAAAACATTTTCATTATTTCAGGAAGATCTTTGTGCATCTAACTGCTAGCCCAGGCAATCAATTGTTTGATTTGTTTTACCATAGAGTAGTTTTCCTTTTGTAAAAATTTCATATACACGGAGTTGTGCATAAACTCATAATGATTTTAAGAGTCACCTCTGTTTTTGCATATAATAGTTGTTTTCTTTGTAAGGCTGGGTAATATAACATTTTATGAAAATCACATAATTGGTCTATCTTTACAGTTGGTTGCAAATAGTTTATTATATCCAGTTTTTGTCTCTTATATGTAAACTGCAAAGAAAATTGATGGACAAGACTTAAATGTTTTAAATACTCCTAAGAAAATACCTAGGATTGGGAGTGGTAGGTCATGTTGTAAATATGTGTTTTACTTTGTAAGAAACAGCCAACATTCTTCCTAGACTGTTCCAGCTTGCATTTCTCCCAAAACATGTGAGAAGTTTTTATAAAATTTAAGATAAATTTATTGGGACATAGCACCATTGTAGGTTGAGAAGGACCTGTGAGCATGAAGTTCTTAGAACAAGAGAAGCAGATACACAAGTGCTCTTAAGTAGTTACTATTGGAAGAACTTCTTTAATCATTTTTGTTGGTATATACTTGTGATACACAATAATTTCATTAGCTTAGTGTAATTAATATGTATGTGTATATGGCTTATATAACATATACTGATAAAAACCAGAGTAATAAACGTTTCCATTTCTTTATGACTTCTTTATATTTGTAGTCTTTGGATGTCTGCTAGTTTTTTAAATATAATATGTAATGTGCTATTGTGAAGTACAATCAACTCCTGTTCTGTGGAATATTGTAATTTATTCTTTCCATCTAACTGTATTTTGGTAACTCGTTTTATTGTTCAACATAAGATCTATCTTAGTGAGCATTCCATGTGCACTTCTAAAGAATATTTATGAAGTATTGGCAAATATAATTTATTTAAAAGGCAGCTGAAGACTAAAAACAAAATGGAAATATTTAAGGATTTTAAAATACAGCATATGAGATATATCAAAATAATGTTCTGTATTCCTTATACTTCCAATGTTCCCTATAATATTTGTTTTGGTAAAACTAAAAAAATTCTTTAATATTGGTGACACTGCAAGTTTGAAGTTTTTTCTTGGCTCTAACCTAGCATAATATGTCTTCATTTCAGTATAAGTTTGAAGAAATAAATTTTGCTACAGCTAGATTTCTGGATTGTCAGAGCTCTTTCCAATTAGCATTTTCAGTATTTCATTCCATTTTCTCATTGCTATCTTCTTTTTTTCCCTGGTAAGAAGGCATTCTTACTCAAAGGATTATTCATTTCAAGTATTAAAAGTCTTTTTTCTCCAGCTTCTTTTAAGGATATTTGTATTTCATTTTGTTTTTCGATTTTCAGAATTCGACTATCATTTGAACAGAAGTTTTTGTTTCATTGCTCTTTATTGAGTTTTATTTGCTTTGAATTTTTCTAGCTTTGGACTTGCTTAGTTTCTTATGTCTATGTCAATGTTTTCCAGCTAATTAGAAACATATTTGGCTACATGTCTTCCTGTTTCACTTTCATTTTCTTTTCTTTTGAGGGTCACAAATCGACATGTTAGCACAGATTATATTTTTCTGTGATGCTAGATCTGTTCATTGTTCTTCAATATTTCTATTCTCCATTTTTAGATGAAACTCTTTCTATTTTTGTCTTTTCAAATATACTGGCCTCTTTTTTTATTGTCCTCAATACACTGTTAAGTACATGCAGTGAATTTTGAATATCTGTTTAAATGTTTTATTGATAAGATTTTTGCTTCTTTGATGAGATTTAGTATCTGTTCACTCATCAGAATGGCCATGTTGGGTTCAGTTGCTATGCTTGGATTTTCCTTTTGACTGTAGGTCAAACGTTCCTGTTCATTTCACCACTTTAAATGATTTTTGTTACATACTGAACATTGTGGATGCTATGGACTAAACAGTCTGTATTCTGTTAATTTTCTCTGTTTTTAGTTCAAGTAGGCATTCAATTATTGGCTAATTATCTTGAATTTTTGTAAGCTTGCACTTAGACATTGTTAGGAAAAAGTATGAGAAGTTCGAATTATTTGCTGAAACATTCTATTTTATTGACTTTTTTCATGATTAAATTTTGGCCTTTTTAAAGGGTTATGTTGCAGTCGGGTGCCCACAAGTGTTACCAAAGTCATTCCACTCTTTCTGGGTTCGAATGCCATCATCCAGCACAATTTAACCTCTGGCCTCTCTATCCCCCTTTTCTTCAGTGACCATTCTCTGGTAAGCCTGTCATAGTATCTAAGTATTCTCTGCCCAGCTTTCAGATCAGAGCCAGGGAAATCCACACAGAGTTCTTTGTCTTCTCTTTGTAGAGATTTCTTTTTCTGGACCTGTCTCATAGATTCTAGGTGCTTCCGCACATTTAGAGTCTGATTTCTGTAAGGTCAGCGGGAACAGAGTGAATATTCTGTTTGTTCCTCAGCTCCTTGCGCGGGAATCAGCAGGTTACACACAAACAGAACTGTGCATTAATCATGCCATTCACTTGGTGAGTTCCTCTTAAATAAGGTGTTCCTCTTAAATAAAGAAGCATTCTTGCTTCTCAACTTGTCCAAAGTCTGTACACTGTTACCTCATATGATTTATCTGTTTTATAAAATTATAGCAATGAGACCAATCTAGTACAATTACTTCATCATGGTTAAGATAAAAGTTCCTTGGATCTCTTTTTTGTGCTTTTGTATTCATTTTAGATTAAGTTGGAAATAGTAAAACAAGACAAATACTAGAAATGGGTAAGCTGTAGAATCCTTGATTACATGAGAGACCTTGAAAAAATGAATTAATTATTTTATTGAAATTTTATTATGATTGATATATTGTACTAATGTAAACCAAGTGAAATAATTAATTTGACTGAGTTATTTATTAAAGTAATTTCATTCAGTGCTTGAAAAGAATTCTCTGACACTTGTATTATATACATGTTGCACATAAGATAACTTAGTTATACTTACGCTAATAAATTGCCTCATATTACAGACCCAATTAATTCTCAGAACTTAATTGAATAAAATTTTTTTTCTCAAAAATAAATAACGAATTTCACCAGGGATTTATAAATAAGGTATTAGCATAGACTTTTGAGGAATAAAAATAAAGAAATTTGTGGTCTGTTTAGATAATCAAAAATATGGAATACTAACCCAGATGAATTTAAACTATCCAGAAACTCTCCAGATTTAATTTTTCTGAGGCATTGATGAGCAAGATACTCAATAAAAATAATAAACTTTTTCATCTACCTTGCTCAAGTTAGAATAAAGATTCTTAGTTGCTAAAATTATAGGAGTGAATCATGTGGTATTAGATGCTTCACAGGCCCTCACCATTTTATTATACATAAATTTTAGTTTGTGTTGATGAATATAAATTTCTACTTATTCTTAAAATTTCAGTAACTCTAGTATTATATATAAGTTGCCATTGTTTACATATTCCTTCAAGTGACTTTGGCTTTTCATGATGTATTACTGTAGCAGTGGTTTACATTTATTCTTACAAGTCTGTATTTTCCCCCAAATAAAAGTATCAATCATCTGATTACCACCATAGATCATAAACCCTTCACATTTGTCACAGCTTGAAGCTAAACTCATCCATAAATGTATGATTTCTTGAAATAGCATTTATTTACTAAAAGCTTTTTCATAATGTTTTAGATCATTTCTGCAATCAAAAATTACCATAAGTATTTCCAAATGAAAATAAAGCTTGTTTTTTCACAGTGAAGTTACTTCCTGCCAAAGAAATCTTTGTTTTATAGCCTTCATCCCACTGGAAAGTTCTAGAATGGCACACTGAGCACCTTTTAAGCATGACAAATACTCAAATGACACTATGGAACTTTAGTTATTGCTCAGTTTATGTCTCGGTTATTTTCCAGACACCTAGTTGTCATAGTTCTGTATTATATTAATGTGTTTTAATGTGATTTTTTCAATGTTAATAATATTAAATGTTTTGTAAAAATCATTGCTGAGTCACTGCCACATTTCAACAATGTTCTGAGTGCATTTCAAGGAATATTTATTAAACACTTTAATAACCAAGATTTATGCGTAAAGATTGGAGAGACAACATCCTTAGAGTGAGCATAAGTCCCTGGGACTAGGAGGAGGGAAGCTGGTGCCCCAGCCTTTCAGGAACCATTTTCAAGGTCACATTTGCCTGGCAGTGGGCTCAGGAAAAGCTTTTCTGTTTAGAGTTGTTGGCTCGGGACATGGGCCAAACTGTAAGTGATTTGGCCGCAGAACTGAGAAGCAGATTATTGCTTCAGTGTAACAGTGCCAAATCCTTATTCTTGTATGGCTTTCATTCTCTGTGAGCAAGAGGAGCAATAAATAAATAATGTAAACTGTCAGGTGAGGGAGTGGAAGAGCTGGGGACGGTAGAAAGAAGGGAGATGAGTGAGGTAACAGGAAACTACATTGTGTAGAACCCTCTGGGTCATTTTGAGGACTTTGTCTTTTACCTTGAGTCAGATAGGTGGAAATACTAGTGAGTGGAGAGATGCAATGAACCAACATATTTTTTAAAAAATTACTGGACTTCTGCTTTAAGATAACACTAGAGACTGGCAAAGAAAAGCAGAGTCACCAGTTATAATTCTATTGCAAGAATCAGAGGAAAAGAGTGATGGGATTTTTTGGACTAACGAACAGTGCAAGTAGCAAGAGGCAGTTAGATTATGGGAACATGTTTAGGGCAGAGTCAGTAGGATTTCCTCTTGGATTCAAGTTGTAAGAGAAAATGTGAGATTTAAGAGAATGTAAGAAATGCGAGATGGTATAAGAGAAATTGATAAACCAAATATTCCAACTTGGTTTATTTTAGTTAACAGAATAGTCGGAGTTTACCTTTCTTAAGGCATGAAATTTGCATGAGGACAAGGTGTAGAATGTTTGTATATACAGTGGTAATGAGAAATTAATAAGAGACACAAAAGAAAAAAGTATGAGATATCTATCATTTCACGTCTGATATATTATGTACCATATATTAAACATTGTTTAATATATATTAAATATGTCATAACACTACTACCTAAAAGAAATGTTGGTCAAAAAGAAAAGATTAATAAGGAATACTCTTAGTAAAATTAAAAGATTTAAAAGCAGAGAAAGGTGAGGAAGAATCAGGAAAAATAAAATGGGAGGAGCAAGCAGTAAAATTGAACCCAAAAGGGAACAGCATGCAGGGCATCAAATGGAGAAAGCACTTCAAAAAGAGACTATCAAATTCTTATAAGACAGAAAGTAAGATGAGAGCTCAGAAATGGCCATGAAAGTAGGAGGAAGCAGTTGTTGAAATTGACAAGAAACAATACTGTATTACAAGTCTGATTAAGGAGAATTCCAGGGCATACGTGAGGTAAGACTAGTGGTTGAAAATAGTGGACAAGAAGGGTAAGAATAGTGAATATAAAGGATAATTTGAAGAAGTTTTGCTATAAACAGTGACACAAAAGTGGAATGGTAGATGTTAAGTTATGTGCATTCAATGAAGTATTATAGTATGTAGAATCCTTATAAGGAAAAGTTGACATTGACAAAAAAGAAAGAAAATAGGTGCACAAGAAATCTGAGAGTGCGTTACCTCTGGATAGCATCACACACATTGAAACTCAAGGCAGGGCAAAATGTGTCACTGCAGATGCTGATAAGAGTGGTTAGTGTGGAAGGGGAAGCAGATGAACATTTTCTAATGAACTACAAGAAGTTATCTGCAGGGCATGTGGGGAAATTGAAATGGTATTGTAGAAGGTTTGATGAGAGAAAGGCAACATAAAGAGTTTATAGAAAAGTGTAAGAGTGAATTGACTGCAGGCCTCAAATAGGATTGCAGAGCATATATGAGGGAGAGACAGTGAATTTAAAGTAAGATCTATTGTGGTGGATGGAGATATGCATTGCCCAACAAAGGAATTAGCGTATTTCTTATTGTGTGTGACTCATTATCCTCAGTAGTAACCCACCACAAAGAGAAACTTGTCCTTCATGCATTACAGTCATTTTATGATATGTTTGATGGGATTATATTATACAAACTGTTTCACTAATTTTTAAATTAAAATATAGAGAGAACATTTTCATGTTAATAATATACATTTAATTTTTATTTTAAATAGCCAACACTATTGTTTTGAATTAATCTCATATTCTTCAAGTATTCAGATATTTTTAGATTT
This sequence comes from Cuniculus paca, assembly GCA_004365215.1. Classification (NCBI taxonomy): domain Eukaryota; kingdom Metazoa; phylum Chordata; class Mammalia; order Rodentia; family Cuniculidae; genus Cuniculus; species Cuniculus paca. The sequence continues at coordinate 6,553 of RJWT010040814.1, forward strand.
TTCCAGTCTTTTTTAATGCACTACCATGGTGAGCAAATTTAAGTATAGTGTGCTGCCTGATCCAACTTTTGTTGGAATATATCCTAAAAACAATCACAGCAGTACATCTGTTCAAAACTCTTGATTCATACTGCTAAATTGCTTTTGAAACAAATTTTATTAACCTACACTTTTGACTTGTAGTTAATGGCAATGATTATTTCCCTACATACTTGAAATACCTGAGTGATATTATTTTCTGATATTTTCCCCAGTGATTCTGTTTTGATGCATAGTAAACACAAATCAAATTAGTATTATGGAGATATAAAAAGACCAAGAAATTATATAATTAGCAAGTATAAGGTGGATCAGCTATTTCAAACTTTCTAGTGATCAAATCATCTTTGTTTTAGTTGGGAAACTAAATTACATATGAATATATATGTGTGTTGATTATATATATATGTTAGTCACATACAGAAATTATACATACATATACATGGTAAAATCAAAATATACAATGAATTTTTCAATTTAAAAAACTTATTACAGTAAAAGACATTCCCATTAATACCCCTCAAAATACTCCCTCTACCTTTGAAGAATACATAGCCTATTATTCTTGCCATATGCTAAAGCAGTTCTGGAGGTCCTTTTCTGAGTATCTTTATAAGGTGTGATCAAAAATAGTGTATTGCAGGTGCAAAGTGCCATACAACAGAAAGACAGACTCAAAAAAATAAATATGGTGTATATTCACCCACCATTTACCAAATCTGGCCCCATGCAACTTTCGGTTCTTACCAAAGTCAAAATGACCGGGAGAATTAAATGTTTTGAATAGATTCAGGACATTGAAGAGGCTCCAACAGTACAATTAAAGACAGAAAGTGGCAAGAATGATGGAATAAATAAGTGAGAGGGAATGATTTATGGGGATAAATGGCAATGTATTTTTTACTGTAATAACTTTCCAAATTTAAACATTCATTGTAATTTTCAATCATACCAAATATATATGCAATTATATATATATGAAATTTATAAATAAAGATATTCTATTTGTAATACATTATGCATGGATATTGGCACATACGGAAAATTATTATTTCACCACTACTTTATTAGCCAGTGATTGTAGTGACTATTTTTTGAAAGAAGCAAGTATGTAAATTTCAAATGAGCAAACAATGTAAAAGTAAGGAATTATGACATTAACATGAAATTTGTATGACCTGCAATAGTGATAGCAACAAATATGTCCTGGATTTTCTGGGACCATATTAATATAAACATCCTAAGTAACATTTATCCAATAAGTACAAATATACTAGAAATGCCAATATTTCTGCCTCCAAATTATGCTTCCCAGAATGCTGCTCATATTTACATTATAGAACAAAAATTCACTGTTTGCTCTTGTGCTCCAATTTTTGGCTTAGAAATACAGTCCTTTACCCCAAAGGAAATATGGAAGAAAGGGAACATCTGGTGTAACCTAGAGATGTCAGTGAGCTTTATTGTACTGTGTCATCTTGATATTTTTATGGGAAAACATTTTCAAAACAGTTTATTGCAAATGCTTTTCTCCACATGACAGCATTTAATCTATAGAGAGTATAGCTAACTTTTCAGAAGTAAACCTATTCTATGAAACAGCAACTTAACAAGGTAATATCTACCATGGTAATGCCTCTTATGATGATATGCTTGAAGGGATGTGCTTATTTTTATTATTACTTTCCTCCCCTCCTAATATTGTTTTAATCATAGTACTATTTTAAACATAGTGACAAGCACTCTATGTGTAAAATCTCATTAGTTTTATTGACATCACAGTTTGTTCAATTATAATAAAAAAGGAAGCAGTCCAAGGAAGTAAATATAGTTGTACATTTTAATTCACTTCTTTTTCTCATCCTTATCTATTCTGTTTCACCATTTTCAAACTCAAGCCAACTTAATGAGTCTCCAACCTTAGACTTTGTTTTGGATGCATCCTAGGTAATCTTAGGATTTCTAATAAGGGAAAATTTCAGCCAGCAATGATGATTAAGTCTACTGGGTCTCGTACTCAGATTATTGTTTCACAGCACGCTAGATTCTTTCTCATAATAAAGGATAATTAGACCGAGTTCTCCATGTAGAGGAGTATCATAGTCAGAATTTCTAGACACTGCATTTTATCTTATTTGTTGCAAACAATACTCTAATAATGTAGATATATATTATTATCCTTGTTTTTTCATGAGAAATGTAGAACTCAGTGATATCAAATAATATTCCCAAGACACCATCATTATTATACAGAGAAAGCAGAATTTGTGACCTACTGAATTGTAGGGCTCATTTTTCAGTAGTGCAAGGCTGGTGGCTGACCATGGTGGTTGCTTATTCTATAGTCAGGAGGTTGGGGAATATAGAGCTCAGCAAGGTAGACTGGTAATAAATTCTTCCTTGGAAACAGTCAAATCCTTCCCTTGAAAAAAGTGAATGTTATTATTCTGAATAGTTCTACAATTAAAAAAATATTTTATCTGCCAGTCAAATGTCTAACAGCCAAATGAAAGAATATATGAAATCTCTTCAATGAATACTGATAATATGAGCAGAATAGGTGGCACATGCCTGTGATTTCAACACTGGAATGTTAAGGCAGCAGAACCCAAAGTTTGAGTCTAGCCTGAGCTACATAGTGAGTTAAAAGCAAACCTGGACAGCAGAACAATGCCCTATCTCAAAAAACTAAAAAGAAAAAAGTAGAAAAATAAACACTAATAATGCAATTGGATTGTAATTCACTTACAAAGTCTTAATAGGTGTGCAGATTGTTCATGGAATACTACAGAGTTGTACCTCTCAGTTCATGAAGTCATGATTAGAATTATAGATTAGAATATTAGATTATAGATTAGAATAATAACCTTGTATTCTAAAAGTTTTCATTTCCATTAAATACAAATTTTAGCACTTTTTCTTATCTTTATAATGCAGAGAAAGATCTTACAGTAAATTAGAGGTCAAGGACTAATTTTTCTATTAAGGTTTTAAATAATAATGAAGTGATTATTAAATCATTTTATTTCATTTATTTTCTTAAGTCAGTAATTAATTATTAAAAAGATGATAAATCTTAAATCAACTATATCTAATTAACAATCCCTATGTCAATAATACTGAGCCAGTATTAAATGTACAGTTAAATCTAATTATCAATAATAGTCCCTTTCAAAAATTACTTACCATAGAGTGTATTCAATCATGTTTAGCTTTTTCATTGTCAGTATTCCTCTCTAGATCATAACACATAAAAAGAATAGTAGATAAAATTGGTTCTTTAAGAATTACAAGTACTTTTAAAGACACACACTCTGAAACAAAGGCAATAGAATTCAGCCACTGGTGACAGAAGATGCCAAAGATTGACTTATTATATCCAAGCTGAACTAGTCAGTAGACTCTCTCACAAATGTTAATTGTGCAGAAGAAAGAAAATTGGTTTTCCACAATGACTGCCATATAAATGAATTTATTAGGGAGCAAAACAGTCAATTCTTTTTGTGATGTTAGTCCAAATGATGCCAAATTCAGAATCTATGAATCAAACCAAGTTTAATCAGCAGTTTCCTGTTAGCAACCAGTTAATAGAGTTGCCTTTCTCGTCATAGGTTCCACTTAAATCTTAAATCGGAAGCTTGAGTCAAAGATAAGACATTGTTGGATTTTTAAAACAGAATGATAGAGAACAATTCCAGAGGAAAACAAAAGTCTTGTGTCTGTCAAAGGCAGAGAAGTAATCAGGAATGAAATCCAAATACTATCTAGTCTTCAGCATAAGCACATAGTCCTACTAGGCACACAGGGGTCAGGAAAGAAACCTCTTGTATTTGCTCTGAGAACAGAAACCAACTTTATGTATTTATTTATTTTAACCAGGCCTGAGGTGCAGGCTTCTATTACAAACATTCAGAGGCACAAAATGAAAGATTTAAAATCCACCTTGGAGCACATAATCTGATTATTTTAACAAACAAAAGCTATTACAGCCTGAGAAATCAAGGAAATTGCTTGTATTTACATAGCTAATAGCAGATCTGACACCAGAGTTAAGCTCTGTTTGTTTAAGTTTCAAACAATATAGCACATAAATAAAAGATACTGAAAAAAGCACAAGTTTGGATGAACCTAAAGAATGGATTTGTGCATAAATGAAGGGCAATCACCTGATTAAAGATAGCCATTGTAGAGTGACAAATCAGACAGCCTGAAAATGAAGGGCAGGGGAAACTGCTCAAGAAGACTCCAGCCTATTAGAGGAGGCCCAGAGATAGGACACAGAACAGCGGTAGAGATTATTTCCTCTTCTTTCTCTGTTTTGCTGAGATTGAACCTACAGCTTATGTCTAACCTCCACAACAAAAATATTGTTGAATTATCGCTGTCACTCTTACAGTTGCAGTAACTTTTACATGAGAACAAATAAGATAACATAGGGCCTGAGGAAAATATCAGAAGGCACTTCTTGCCCATTCTGTCAACCAAACCGTTGGTCTTTTAATTGGGTACAGTAGGTCAAAAGGAAAGAATTTTTATTGTCCCTTACTTTAATGCTGCTCCAAGGTGACAGAGGGCCACTTGAAAATTATTTTCATTGGCCTTATGTGAAATAAAATATTCATTATCTGATAATTTTTATGTAACACAGTACAAGGCCTAAAATTAAGATTCAATAATATGTGCTACCTTGTTATCTGGCAAAATTAGGTACATCCCAAACAGCCTAATCACAAGGTCCCCTTCCAACTCTGCCTTCAGGAACAAGAGCCCAGTCCTGCTCACCTTATCAAAGGGATGAGGAAGCAGTCCCTGCTTAATCCTGCAGTATCAGGTTTCAGTTCCCTGCCAAACTGCAGAATTTTTCAGAAAAGTCAATCACATTGTTTTGAGGAGCCCTAGGGCCACTCACCCTCCTAACACCTCCAAGCTTGCCATCTACAGTCCCTGCTTACTTACTTTTTCCTAAATGGAGCCATATGTGGCCCCGTAAGGCATTTTAAGTCTTCCTCTACCAGGCTGTGGGTGTATGTGGCTAATAAACTGCTGCTGTTCTCATCTGTCCTGTGTCAGTGTCCTCTGTTCAAGGACGCCCGGAAACCTATGTGAGGAATTCCTCCCTCGTCAGCGAGACAAATAGGAAGCAATTAAAACATCATATCTTAAAACAACTTTCAAATGATTCTCCATCACTTTGAAAGATACCCTTATAGCCAGAGGATCAATAACTTCATACCTTGCAGGTCTGTTTTTTGCAGAGATGAAGTAGCTTACCCTGCTTAATTCATCCTACCCACTCATGCACCTCTGTACTGCACCTTTTAGAGATGTATAGACTTTCCTCTCCCCCTGATAATAACTGCATTTACAGAATAGGATGTTCAGCCTTCAAACTACCAAACATATTTAACTCTTTTAAGTCTAACAGTAAGTTTGTATTTTCTTTCCTTTTATTTTTGCAATTGTTTTACACATTTGTTTTTCCTCATCTCTGTTATATTATGAAGACCCAAATTAATTAAAGTACTATTATTTGAGTGTATGTCCCTTATAGAAAAAATTTGAAACACCTGAGTCATACTTGTAAAATAGGTAATTCAACACGCAAAAATATATATTAAATATGTAGTGCAGACTACATTATATTCACTTATTGAGTCACTTGACCATATTGTTGCTCCACATTTATATCATGTCTAATTCCTGCTGTATAGCTTGTTGTATACATATATTGTAAGAATCAACACCAAAAACGCATGAGTTGTAGATGTGGCCATCCTGACAGGTCAGCTAAGGAATCTGCTGATGGAGTATGGTGTGATTAGGAAGGAGGCCACAGCCTTGTAGATGCA
>RJWT010040815.1:0-12434 GCA_004365215.1 Cuniculus paca
TTTTTTTTTTTTTTTTGCGGCACTAGGGATTGAACTCAAGACCTTGTGCTTGCCAGGCAGGCGCTTAGGCCGCTGAGCCAGATCCCCAGCCCTGACCTCAAACTTGCACTGATCCTCCGGCCTCCGGAATGCTGGGATTACAGGCATGCACCACCATGCCTTGTTCAGGAGCAACTTCTGAGAGGGTGCCTTTCTTCTTCATGACAACTCTCCTGCAGAATTGTTCCCGAAGAGCCAAACATAAGGATTATAACCCATCTGTCGTTTTTATGGATGCCTGATACACTCAGGCAAAACTGCTGTTGGGTAAGGGGTTAGGCTCAGACCCAAACTCTGTTTTTTGTTTTTCGTTTGTTTTTTTCAGCACTGAGGACTGAACCCAGGGCCTTTACACTGAGCTACATCCCCAGCCCTTTTTTATTTTGAGACAGTCTCACTAAATTGTCTAGTCTGGCCTCAAACTTGGGATCTTCCTGCCTCAGCCGTCCAGAGTGCTAGGATTACATGTGTGAGCCACTGTGCCCAACTCATTGTCTTTATTTTCTCTACCAACTTAATAATTCCCAACTAATGAGGCTCCAGGCAGCCGGGCTGGCGTGTCATTTCACCTCGGTGTAGGGGATCGTGCTAGGATTTCTGCATGCATTGGCCGCCAGATCCACTTTCCATCCTTCATGCTGCTCTGGGCCCAGGGGCTGACCGGCGGCTGTACTGTGTTCCCTTGCTGTCCTGGCTCTCGTTGGGTTGAGTCCATGGAGGCACCAGTAGGAATCAGAGGACCAGAGAAAGCAGTGTTGGGGTATTTATTCCCCCTGGGTCCATCCTCGATGGGACATTTTCTCCAGTGACTGTTTCTCTGACGGGAACAGTTGTGTCAGGGATCCCTTTCCTACTGCTCCCATAGGGTTCCCATCATGGCTTTCTCCGCTCTTTCTTCCTTCCTCCTGAGGGCTGGACCTCACCATCCTTTGCTGTTTGCGTTAACTGTGGCCCAGCTGTGTAAATATCTCTCTCATGAAACTCTCGTCCATCTTCCTTTTGAGTGGGCCATCTGTGGATCTGCCAGGACACTGATGTAGGAACCCCCACCGGGATAAGCCCCCCCTAAACCCCAGAAGGCTTTGCAGAGGGGGTCCATCTGCTTCTCAGTCATCAATCTAACCACCTCGCCACAGGAATGGCCGTTGTCCCTGCCTATGGGACCCTTCAAGTTCGACAGGGTACAGTTCCTCCTGTCCTACGCTTGAAAAGCACAGGAAAATACTACAGAGATGACAGTCAGCTTTGCCACGCAGATCCATGCCACTCTGTACACCAGCGGTAACTTTACAGTACAAATAAGGTTCTTAGGCACCGTTCCAGATCAGCTACGTGTGAAGCTAGATTTTAACAAGATACAGGTGAAAATCCCAGTGGGAGGCGTTCTGGCCTGGATGCACCATAGCCTTTTTTGTGTACCGTGGCTGGATTCAAACCCAAAGCCTCGCACATGCGAAACACGTGCTCTACCTCTGAGCTGCGACCCCAGCCCCATGCAGAGTCTTCCTCCCTTCCCCGTGAGGCGGCCCAGAAGCCAGAACCCAATTCCTGCTACTCAGAAGGAAGAACTTAAAGCTATTTTTCTAGATTGGAGCAGAATAACAGCCCTCTTTTCCTGCTGCTTCAAGACAGCTTGCTCATTCCAGCCAATCTCGTTCTCCTTTACCGTATCCAGGAACCCCTTAAGTCAATGATGCTCAAACTTGGTCACCTGTTAGAATCACCAAAGAAGAAACCTGGGCCAATTAGAGTCCCTGGAGGAGGGATGCTGGGGACAGTAGTTTTTAAAACTCGCCTGGTGATTTTCATGAGTAGCCAAGAGAACCACTGCTGTAAGTTCTCCCAGAAGGCTTGGAAGGAACTCCAGGTTCCTGTTGCTTATAAGGTGAAAGAGCTCTCCTCCTCCTTCTCACCCACCCGCCTTCCACCACCGAAAGACCCAGCAAGAAGGCGCTCCCCGGATGCCAGCATCTTGATGTTGGACTTCTAGTCTCCAGAAACATGAGAAGTCAAAGTTTGGCAGCCAGCTGAGATTGCCCAGCACCTGCCCTGCCTGCCCCCCTTTCCCTCGTGTCCCCTGCTTTGCTTCCTGCAAACCCCTTCTCCATCTGCCTAAGTCTCTTGGGAAGAACGGGCTCTAGTGAGAGATGGCGTCCTCTCGAACTTCATGGTAACTCAGCAGCACACAGTGCAGATGTTCGATGCAGATTCTGAGGTCAGCATACATTTGTGCATATGTAATCTCTCCCTTTCTGAACTCTCATTGCCTGCGTTAGTCACTGAATTACCACCGCTGCCTTGTGTGGGCTTTTGCTTTTATGCTTTTCACTGGTATTTCACTTTCCTTGTGTCTATCTTATCTCTTTATCTCTCCCCTAAAGGTTCACAGGCTGTGTGTGTGTGGCACTGGGAATCGAACCCAGGATCTTGCACATGCTAGGCAACAGGTCTACCCCTGAGCTACATCCCCACCCCTTAATTCTGAGATGAGCTCTCATTAAGTTGCCCAAGCTGGCCTTGAACTTGCTCTCCTCCTACCTCAGCCATGCAAGCAGCTGAGACTGCAGATGTGCCCCACCATGCCAGGCCCACAGGCTTCTCCAAGCTCAGGATTTGGTCTCATCTCCCCAAATGCCTAGTCCTCATCATTCCAGGGATATTGTGATCAAGCACCACTCTCGCAGCTGACTCCATGGCTGTTCTTTGAAGACTAACTATTCTGTCTGGTTTGTCTGGAATCCTTCTCTTCTAGTCTTTCTAGATGCATACGCTTGATCATGCCTCTGTCTCAATTCGGTGTGATGGAAAGCCCAAAGACCACTGAATTCTGGCTAAGCCCCGGTTAACTTGTTTCTAAAACTGGGAAGATAATTTGAGGTCCTTTTAGGGTTAAGGAAACATTGTAGTGAGCTGTGCCTCTTTTTCCTTGGGAAAGCGTATACAGGCAAAATAAATGAAATGCTTTCTGTTTTTCCATGTGATAAAAGCTGATTAAAAAGCTAGTGGTTAAAAGGCTCAAAGAATTAAGAAGAATGGTGCTCTATTTATCCACATTGAGAAACTTATTCAACTATTTATGGAATGTCTGCCGTACACAAAGCAGTAGGCCATGTAAACTGTCTTTCTTAGGAGCCCGGAAAGTTTTACAGCCACTTAACCTTTCTAAGTTGTTTCCATATCTATAAAAATGAAAATGTTTCTACCCGTTTCTTTTTTTTTAATCTTTCTATTTCTTAAGGTTATATAAAGATAAAACGGTGCTCAGTATGCTGCAAAGACTCAATAAATGCCAACCCTAATTCCCTGGGCTTGTTGACAATAAAGAAGGCAGATGGCTCCGGGAATCTTGGGCTGTTGGTGGCTTCCCGCATAAACACTCGTGAAATGCAATGTGTTTATAGTATCCTGCCTTGAGGAATATCATGACCATGCTCCCTCTGCAGAAAGTGCTTGCCCGAGTCTGTTACCTTTAAATCAAAGCCTGAGAGACTGTTCTTTTGAAATCCGACAGGTGGCACAAAGAGCCACCTGTGCAGGACAAGTGCCGGCCAGCGGGGCCCTTATCTTCCTGTTTCAGGGGGTTTTTGCCTTGGAGGTGGATTCCTGTCTGTGACACAGGGACTGCACAAGTAGCTGTGCGTGAAGGACAGCGTGACCTGCACACCATGATGCTGGTGGGCTTTCCTAAAAAAAAATACATGGCCCAGAAGGCAACTGAGTGAGTCTGGTGGTCACCAAATATTTTCCCTTAAGCATTTCATGTAACTGAAACAGTTAATGAAACTACTTAAATTCCAAATTTCTCGTACATGACAGTTACATAGCATTGGCTCTCAATATTCTTTTCTATACAGACATTTGTCCATGAATTGAGGAGATGCATGAATTATTATGAATTTATGGCCTATTATTATGCATAGGGCCAATTCTGCAGTCTTGTGTAGCAGGCTCTCAAGCCATAGTTCATGGGAAGTGGGACAGACTAAGCACGCGTGTGCTGAGTGGTAGCGTTTTCTAATTTCTGCAGTGTAAATATTCCTATCGCAGCCATTTTCCAACTTCTATGGTGAAGTTACTTTATAGAGAATTGGAAAGAGGTGAATGGAATCTCCTGGTCAGGGAATGACCAGGTCTTAAGGACTATTCCACCATCACCAGAACTTCTAACAGAATATCCACATGGACGCTTCGGGGCTTCCTTTTCTTGGCTGTGATTAAGAAGCAGGGAAGAGGGTAGCTACCCCAGGGGGAGCTCAGTGGTAAAATGCTTGCCTTACATGCATATGGCCCTCTGACCCCCAGCACTACAAAAAAGGGAAGGCAGAGAGAATAAATAAAAATGAGAGAAAGACTGGTGCTTTGTATGGTGCCACATCCCTGTAATCCCAGCACTTGGGAGGCTGAGACAGGAGGATTGCAAAGTTTGAGGCTGGCCTGGGCTACACAGTAAGACCCTACATCAAAAAAAAAAAAAAAAAAGAGAGAGAGAGAAAGAAAAGAATAAACTACTATCTTAATCTACATACAGGGTAACTGTTCAGGAAGAAAGAACAAGGAACCTATTCGATGGCTTTACCTGCCTCAGCAAGGTAGACCAAGAGCTCGGTAATCATATGGTCAATACAGAATTCCAGGTTAGGAAGGGGCAGTCCACTCCAAATGTAGACAGCTAGACAGTTTCAGTTGTTCCCTCTGTTATGTCAAGATCTGCTTGCTTAAATTAAATTTACCTATTGTGGTCTGGCCCAGGGAGGCAACACAGAAATACGTGTCATTTGTTTCCCAGACGACAGCCCCAGAGCTAGTCGAAGAAGGGATTTCATCTCCGCTCGGGCTTGATTTCTCTGGGAGGAGACTCACTGGCTCCTGCAAGCAACATTTGCAGTTTCTCATTTCTCTCGACATGGTTGCTGTTGCCCACGTGGCTCTAAAAATAAGTGTAAGTATACGGCCAGCTCAGAATAATGAACCATGACCTGGCCTGTCCCGGTCAGCTTTCTGTATCAGCGCAGCTCAGCGTCACATCTGATTTTTTTGCCGCTACAGTTGCATCACACTATTGATTTACATCAACTTAGAGCTGCCCAAACTGCTAAGTCTTTTGAACTGTTACTAAACCTCAGACCCTTCATCCGTAACTGCATTTTTAAGAACCCTAACTGCAGTGAACATACTAAATAACATCAAACTGTACCTTTCAGTTGGTTAATCGTTTGAATTGCTTGGTGTGTGAATTATTTCTCAGTAAGGCTCTTAAAAAATCTAAGTGCAGGAAAGGAAGGTGTATTCAATTAAATATCTACTAAGGTTTGCCAGGCACTTCATCTTGTATAAACTTTCCAATAATCCTTTTGAGTTCTAAAGAAATTAAGAAATTTGTCCAAGTGGAAGAATAAGGATTTGAACCCAGGGTTGCACGAAGTGCTCGTGCCATCATATCCATGCTGCGTCTTTTCTTTGTCCCCCTGCTGAGTGCTAGGCATTGTGATAAGTGCCCAGCTGAGGTCAGCAGCAGGGCAGAGCCGTGGGGCCACATGGACCCTAGGAACAGCCATAAATGCTTTGGTAGCTTAGAGAGAGCATCAGGGTTAGAAAGATCCAGCACGGGGTAAAAGCAGGCATCCCATCAGCAACCCTAAGTGAGCAATTATTGTTATTGGCAGCAGAGAAAATGGAGGTGAAGCAGAGGATGGGGCAGATAGCACAGTCTCAGCTTGGTCCGTGTTCCAGGTGTTTCACCTGGGCAAAACAGATGAAAGCAAATAAGACTACTGAGTTTGGAAGGTGCTGGATTATAGAACAAGGGATCAAGGACTCAGCTCATATAGCAGGGAATCAGAATGGAGACTCAATCTCAGAATCAGAGCAGGAGCCCAGAAATCCAAACCTGCACATTTGATCAGAGCAGGACAAGTCACAGAGTAACCTAATTGGGTCCCCTGAATTGCAAAACAGCCCTTCTCAAAGCCTTCAGCAAGATCCAGGATTTGCCCCTGAATCTGGGGCAGGGCCACACCTACGGATGAGTATCAAATACCCCGCCAGAGGGACCAACCAATTGTTAGAGGGATTGGCAAGACTGGTGCCTCTTTTGTTTTGTTGTGGTCACCTGCATGAGCAATGACAGCAATAGATACACGTAATCCCATAAAAACGTTCTGGGTTAGATAAAATTCTAGGTGTGCCATCAATAATGCTACCCATTTCCCTACTACACAGGAACATGAATCGGGAAGGAACTAAGAGAACATTGCTGGAGGACCAGCACGCATCTCATCTAGTCAGCAAAGATTACACAGTGTGCCTATCTGATGTGGACAGGCCAGCATGCTAAGACCCCCAGGGTGGGCAGCCACAGGCAGCCCCTTTCTGTGCCACCCAGATCCCTGGCCTAGCCCCTCCCTCTGCCAGCCGGTCACTTAGCCCGGCCTTCTTGGGTTTCCAGTGACAGACATCTCACATTGGCCTGCGCTGAAATGACCAGGGTACTGAACATGGGCCAGGGCAGGAAGGGCAGCTGGGCCCCATGAGGGAGGAAACCAAACCCGGAGAGGCCACCAGGGATGGAAACAACTATGTTCTTGCTGTCTCCGTTTTTCTGCGGGGGCGACCTAGTTTCTTCTCCCTCCTTTTTCCTGATGCTGCTTCAGTCTCCTCTCTCCACAGCCCAGTTTTGTCTGCCTCCCAGGGCTCATAATGAATACGGCCATGTCAGCCCCTCTTATGTGCTGTCCCAGTTCCAGGGGCCATTTGTGACTGACCAGAGACCTGTGTCCCAATTCTAGACACCTTCGAGAGAGCATCCATGTGTCTCGGCTTGGGTCAGAAATGTCTACCACAAGCCAGGCGTGGTAGCACCTGCCTGTAATCCCAGCACTCAGGAGGCTGAGGTAGGAGGATCATTGTGAGCTCAAGGCCAGCCTGAATGGCATATCGAGACCCTGTCTCAAAAAGACAGGGGAGGGCTGGGGATCTAGCTCAGCGGCTTAAGCACCTGCCTGGCATTCACAAGGTCGTGAGTTCAATCCCTGATGCTGCAAAAAAAAAAAAGACAAGGGCCAGGGATTTGCTCAGTGGCCTAAGCGCCTGCCTGGCAACTTCAAGGTCATGAGTTAGATCCCTGATGCCAAAAAAAAAAAAAAAAAAAATTACCAAAAAAAAGGGTCTACCACAGATGACTGATCTGTGGCCAGGGCAGCAGGGGCACTTGGGGTGATAGGGCCCCCATTAGACAGGTTTAGGAAAGGAGGCATGGACTAACCGGAAACCCCACCTGGTGCCTGCTCCCTCCTATCAGCATTGCTCTGTGTGGCCCTGCAGTTGGTGGCTCTAGGTCCTTTCTTCCAGGCAGCCTCACTGCTGCTCTGCCTTTTCCCCATAACATAGAACATAAATTGGACATAGTTTGTTAACTGAAAACATTCTCCACATAAATTTCAGCAAACTGGTGATAAATGTCTTCAGCAAAAACATTTTTATTCCTGTAGAATAATCAAATCTGGAGACCATGTATGGAGGGGAGAAACTTTAAACTAAAAACATACCAACCACATGGGGAGCGAGTGAGTTTTTACAAGAATCTGCATGTGCCAGTATATTTTACAGCCAACAAAACCACTTTGTATAATGCACAAGTAATTTGTCTGCAAAGTGTGTTTTTTTGGTTTGTTTTTATTTTTGTTTTGAGACACGGTCTTGCTGTGCAATCCAAGCTGGGCCTGAACTCACTGTGTAGCCCAGGCTGACCTCGAACTTGCAGCAATCCTCCTGCCTCAGCCTCCTAAGTGCTGGGATAACAGGTATGTAGCAGTATCCTGGGCTTGCAAAGTGTCTAGTAGACAGCCCTCATGTTATATCTGAATAAGAACAGTCTCTACATACTTCTTCAAGTGGACAAAGAATGAAATCTGAAATTCTCCAGTTGGATCTGGGGAAAGAGAAAATCAGGAGTTTCTGATCCATAGTTTGCTGCTATGGATTTCTAAATTTCTGTAATGGAGCTGGGGGACAGGCTGTTAAATCCAACATGTCGTTAAATCTTTCTAGGCTCTGAAATCAAAACTGCTCCTTGCCCTACAATTTCTAACTGGGGAAGACGATGAGGATAATATCACCTGAGCATTTATTTTGTGCCAGGCACTGTGCTAAGCACCTCACATGGATTATCTCATTTCACATTTACGAAGTACTAGTTTCCCCAATTACAGATGAGGGAATCAAGGGACGGAGGTCATGAAGAGGCATTCTCAAGGTCTTACAAGTGGGGACTTAGAAACCAACAAAATTTAAGTCTGGCTGCAACTGAAGACTTTTGATTTTAACTAATATACTGTATGCATTTGGGTCGTCTAATGAAAGCTTTTTTTTAAAATTGAAAATGTAACTCCCAAGTGGACATAAGGCCTTCCTCTCATTTTCACTAGACCTGTTCTTTTCTTTTCTTTTAAACATTTATTTATTTATAAATATAAAATGGCTCACCTATATATCTTACTATCATTGAAATAGGGAGAGAGGCTTGGCTCTGGATGTCCCTGTCCCGCGAGGCCCCAGCATGGCGCTAGTTCTCCCTCCCCACAGTCTGTGCTGACGCTGACTCCTAGGCCTTTTCATTTTTTTTTCTTTTTTTTTTGGTACCGGGGATCGAACTCACAACCTTGTGCTTGCTAGACAGGCACTTAGGCCACTGAGCTAAATCCCCAGTGGCCTTTTCATTTTCAATGTATCGTATTTGAACAATGTGTGTGTTTGCATGCATGTCTTCTATGAGGAAGGCATGAGTGTGTGTGTTGGGGGTGATATAAAAATGATTAATCCAGCACTCTGGGAGGCTAAAACAGGAAGCTTACAAGTTTGAGTCCATCCTGGGCAACTTAGCAAGACCCTGTTTTAAAATTAAAAATGGGCTAGGGGTGCGGGTCAGTGGTAGAAGGCCCCTGAGTTCAATCCTGAGTACTGGGTGGGGGGAGAAGATTAAAATGCCCTTGGCATTTTGGAAGAGTTTAAAGCCATCTCATATTAAGGAAACAGTTGAAAGGAATCATATTATAGCTAGTGGTCATGTAGGTAGCGACCATATGAACATATTTACAACACAACACAGAACATAATTTGCTATCCTAGAAACACTGGATGGATGAATCGCTGGAGCAGCGCATCTATTAGGTAAATAAAATTATCATTTGCTGCAAATGAATGCTAATAGATGAGTCCCACTGAGAGGCAGAAATCCCATGTCAGCGAAGGCATCGATGTTTCCGGGTGTGGTTCTCAGGACCAGTCTGACCTCTGGGAAGTCTTGTAGCCTGGTCTTTGAATCCTGGACAGGGGGCCCGGAGGGGTGAGATAAAGACTTTAAAGCAGAGAGCGGCTCCTCCACAGCCCGATCCTGGCTGTGTGCTCTCAGTAAACACTGTCCCTGAAGCAACGCTGTGAGTGTGATCTCCGAGCCAGCAAAACAAGGCAGCGATGATAGGAAGGGCCGCGGAGGCGCTGGGGGGTCTTCAGTGAGACCCCGCTCCCCTCCACCTGGTACTTGAGATCTCAAAGCTGTCTCCCTCACTGTCTCAGGAATGGAGAAATGGATGCACTTTTTTTTTTTGGTACTCTGCTTGGGAAAACCAGTCCACCGCCTGCCGACATCTGAGCCGCGCGCTGATTACAAGCTTCCCCTCCACCGCATTACTAGGCCCTGCTTTCTGCCCAGGTAATGTGACCCCGGCTGTGCTCCCCGCACCCCCGCGGCCTGCAGCAGTCTGCAATCAGAACTCAGAGGCTCAACCGTGGCGGCGCAAAGCGGGATGCACTCCAAACTTTGCCTGCTTTGGATGACATAGCTCTAAGGCTCTTTGTCATTTATAGGCGACTTTACATGACAAAGCCCGCCGCGATCATCATTAATTAAACCTCCCGCTCTTTGCCCTCAGAAGTAGGCCTGAATTAGCCTGCTCATTTCACAGCTGACGAAACAGACAGAAAGGCTCAGGGGTTGGCTGAAGTGGTGTTCAACCCTGGAAGCTTGGCCCCATTCACTTTCTAGTTCATTCTTCTTTGCCTAGAAGAGGCTTTCCAAGGGCCCACCTCTTAACTCCACGCAGTTTAAGGAAGTCAAGTGGGAAACCGAGTTTGGCAGGGCAAGAGCTGCAGCACAGCCGGGAGCACCCATGTGGGCCTGAGTTGTTTGAACTCAGCCACGCCCTGTTTTCCTGGTTCTCAGTGGCCATGATCTCTCCCGTTTGCTCCAGGAACAGGAGGCCCAGGAAGGAGGATACTGGGACAGTTAGCACATTGCTTCAGACCAGTGCTACCTTGGATCTGGTGGCCAGATGGCCCAGCCACTACCTGCACTTCCTCCTCATTGCCAGATCCTTTCCTGAGGGCCCACTGAGTCCATGTGCTTTGCAACTCCAGATTCAATCATCAACCAGACTGTTTTTGTCATCGTTCCTTAATACAGTGTAACTCCCATTTAATAGCATTTCTGGTGTATGAGCTCTGATAAGTAATCTAGAGATGACTGGAAGTATACGGGAGGAGATTACCTGCAAATCTCCACCATCTTATATAAGGGACTCGAGTATTTGCATATTTTGGACCCAATTCCTCCATGGGTACGAGGGGATGAATACATATTAAAATTCTCAAAATCAAACCTGTTCCAAGAGCAGATTCATTTCGCACTGGTGGAGCCTGGGGCAAAAATAAAATGAAGGCCTGCAGATGTTTAAATATTTAAAAATCATAGTAATGACCCAGAAAATCCTCCCAGAACCACACTAGGCCTCACACACACATGAAGTGGATCCCACACACTTCTGGCCATATCTCCATATCACTTTGGTCACTGCTTAGGCCAATGGTGCCACACTAGTTGTACAATCCACTCTGAAAATTCTAGATTGAGTCAGGGATGGTGGTGCATGCCTGTCATCTCAGCACTTGGAAGGCTGAGGCAGGAGGATCACTGTAAGTTTGAGGGCAGCCTGGGCTACATAGTGAGTTCAACACCAGTCTGAACTACATAGCAAGACTTTGACTCAAAAAAAAAAAGGCTGGATCAGGCAAGACGCCCATATCAGTCCTAGAATCAGGGTCCTTAGCAAGAAATTTGGGATTGAGGCAGCCACAGCATGGCTTAAAAGTAGGCATAGTTCTAGGTGATTAAATCTGCTTGCCCTGAGGACTTCTTGCCCAGTGAGCAAATCATACCTGGCTAAATAAAAAACAAGTGAAAAGTATGCGTTAATACTAGAGTTCTACACCAGTGTGGATACCATCAATAATTCCTGCTTCAACTCAAACATAAGAGGCACGAGCTGTCTCAAGTGTTTTATCTGCTGCCTCTAAACAAACTTACTTATTCTGGGAAGTATGTATGATACTCAGCATGTAAAAGAGCCAGAAACCAGAGGAATAAGCTTCATGATGAAATATTTCACTGGAGGAGTTGAGCCCCCATATGCACCAGCTATCAAACCCCTAGATGTGATGGTGATGCCGGGGTGTGTGGGAGGGAAGGGGCACTGCTTCTGCTACCTCCCCAGAATGCAGCAAGAAGAGAAGCATGTCCTCGTGGGCTGCTGTGCACACGTGTCACATTGTTCTCTGCTGGGGGCGTCCTTGGGTCAGCCAGGGTCAAGGGGAACTGCAGGACAAAAGATCCCTCCTCTTCCTCAGAATCGGGGTCGTGATCCCAGTCCTGGCTTGAGCTACACAGAAGCAAAAATTAGGAACTTTACTAGAGTTAACCCACATCTCACTTTTGATTAAATAGATTTATAACCTACAATTTTATGAACATGTATCACATATATTAAAAAAGCATTTTTAATCTTCAAATTCTCAAAGCAGAAGATGTACAGGAAGTGTGTAAGGTATGTATTTTGCTAGCATGTATTCAGACACTAGCACTGAATCCTGGAATTTTTTTGTCATTTTTTTTTTTTTTTTTTTTTGGTACTGGGGATCAAACTCACGACCTTGTGCTTTCCAGGCAGGCACTTACACCACTGAACTAAATCCCCAGTCCTTTTGTTGGTTTTCTGAGACAGGGTCTCACTCTGTAGTTCACGCCGTCCCTGAACTCACTATGTAGCCCAGGCTGGCCCCAGGTTTGCAATGATCCTCCTGCCTCAGCCTCCCGAGTACTGGGATTACAGGCGTGTGCCACCATGCCCAGCTGAATCCTGGATTTTAGCTTAGATGAGGGTTTTCATCCAACCTCCTTTGATCTCATCACTCCTAATATACAAATGACCATTACTTTAATGCTTATTGGAGGTTGGTCATGTAAGTTAATTTCCTTAAAACTCGTTCTTTTTTTTTTTTTTGTGGCATTGAGGATCAAACTCATGACCTCATGCTTGCCAGGCAGGCGCTTATGCCACTGAGCTAAA
>RJWT010040816.1:0-12430 GCA_004365215.1 Cuniculus paca
TTGACAAGAGGACCTGGAAGTTCTACGATTTTCTTTAGCTCACATTTCATAGGTCCATAATTAATTACATGGCCACATCCAACTGTAAGAGAAGTTCGTGATTTGGTCTGTAAATGAAAGCCTCGCCCAAACTCATTTGTATTGGACTTGGGGGGTGAGAGGTGGCTATGAATAGAAGAAAGGAGTAAATAAACACGAGGCAAAGTTATAAAGAATTATACAAACAGCACAGCCATCTGTTACTAGAATTAGTTGTCTTAGTTTATTTGTGCTGTTATAACAAAACATCTGAGATTAGGTAATTTCTAAAGAGCAGAAGTCTATTTCTCATAGTTCTAAAGACTGAAAAGTCCAAGATCAAGGTGCCAGTAGGTTCTATGTCTGAGGAGGACATTTTTCCCTGCTTCCAATATGGTGCCTTGTTGCTGCACCCTCTGGAGGAGCCAGAGCTATGTAGTCCCATGGTATAAAGGGCAGAAAGGTGAAAAGGGACTAACTCGCTCCCTCTGGCTCCTTTTATAAGGTGTTTGTCCCATTTGTGAGGGGAGAATTTTCATGGCTGAATCATCTCTGAAAAGCTCCAGCTATTGTTAATATGGAATCTGAGACTAAATTTTAACGTGAATTTTAGAATGTTAACTATTCACACTATAGCAACAGTCTTGTGAACAAATTGCACTTCTTCAGGGAATATTTAGGCAGAGCTGGTCGTGGATAGGATAGGCAGCATTTCTGAACTCAGATGAGATTAGACAGTAGATATGGTTCCTTCTAATGTGTTGTGATTTGGTATGTATATGAGTAGTAAGAAGCCCAGTGTTGTGTTTTAACACTGAGTCTTTCTGCAAACCTGCTCGCCTCTCCCTGGTCACTCAAGGCTGAGTGCACTTTGGATGGACTTTAAAAGTGACTACTTTACACCATGACATCTAATTTCTCTCATTGTGCCATTTAAGTATAAGACTATATTCTTAATTTTTCTGAGAACAAATAGAGTATTTTATTTATCAATGTAACTCATAGAGGTATACATTTTTAAATAAACATAAATGAAATGTTAATTAAATCTTAGACCTCAACTTAATTGTAATTCATGGTACTCATTCACTCTGAATTTTTAATGCCAACTGAGTAAGGATGTAAAAGAAAAGATATATAGATTTTTTACATATATTTGGTTAAGAAATTATTACTACTACCTTCTTTAACTGCAAAGCTATGTGAGTAATTAAAAATATATTTACTTGTTATCCACTGTGATTTTTCAAATAGGTATAAGTTTCCTCCAAATGAGACTGTTTTATCAAGGGTAGTTTATTGAAGATAAAAATGAAATCCTGCGTGAATTTTCCTGGATGGGAAATGTTTTCTTAGGATAAAGAAATGATTTAAATCTACACAGTCAACAAAATGTGGAAAACATAAGTCGAATTCGTTAAGATGCATTCTACTTATTACTTCTTTCAAATTTTCTTCTAACTGGACCATAAAGATAGAATCCCAGAAGACCAACTATAAAACTAAAAACTAGCTTGGATAAAAGAATGCATTTATGACACATTTGTGGAAACTATAAACAGTGGTACGTGACGTCCCAAGAACAAAGGCAAGACCAGGTAAGAACAGGTTAGATTTAAATTTGTAACCAGTCCTCCAATCGGTCATATTTGTGCAGTCCACAGCTTCTGCAACCTTATACAGCAGCTCTAACACATTTCTTTGCTTTAACAAACATATTCAATGCAAAGCTTTTCCTCATAGGGTTTATATTGTTATTCACTGAGTGCATGTTTGCTCTCATAAGGTAAGACACAAAACTGTGGCAATTTGAACCTAATCGTTATCTGAATTTACTTGTCAGAATAATAACAAATCCTATGAGAACTTCAAAATTTACCAGATGTTTTTCACCTGTGACAATTAGGGGAATATTTATTTTTTAATAAGCAGATACGTATTAAAGTCTATACATTGGGAAGCTTATCCTTAGCAAATATTTTTATTATTTTCTCACAATAAGCACACATTTACTGAAAAGAGTAAAATAAAAATTGAGATTAATTACATATATTTCCCCTAAAACTTCAAAAGCTATAAAATATGTATGCATTTATGCATATGTACACACATGCAGAACAGGAATATTTTCTCTTTAGAGCAATAATGTAGAGAACATTTTTCATTCATCTCTAGACTCAGAGCTGAGTAAGCTAAACAAGGTTTATTTCTAAATAACATAGACAAGTGTTTGGAATAAAAATTAACTATTTTTTTGAAGTTTTCAACCTGGCTGCAAATTAACATATTGAATTTTTCATTGGTTCGTGCAACAATGAGTGAAGTAACTCATGAAAAATTGTGCTTCTCATGTGATTTGACTGATTTATTTCTTCTTCTAATTTCATTTACCTTAATGAAATGCTAACCTTAAAGCAGAGAGTGAGGTTTTTGAAACTGATAAGAAGTTTACTTTTCAAGTAAAACCATGAGATTGGGGCACATGCTTGTCTACACCATGATCACTGGCATTTACAGGAAGGAATTTGTGCAATGGGCAGGAAGAGTATTGCTAACGCCTTCCAGAGATCATGAGGCTTGCATTTAGAAAACATAACTTTGTATGTTCCAAGGCCAACCTCTGGGTAAAAATCAGCATAAAGCCCCTTGGCAATTAGGCTGAAGACGCGGGTTATTGACTGACGTACCATGAAATATCACCGGGTCTTAGAAGGAT
Source organism: Cuniculus paca (assembly GCA_004365215.1). Classification (NCBI taxonomy): domain Eukaryota; kingdom Metazoa; phylum Chordata; class Mammalia; order Rodentia; family Cuniculidae; genus Cuniculus; species Cuniculus paca. The sequence goes on from RJWT010040816.1 coordinate 2,735, forward strand.
AGCTCACTGAAGAATGTCCTATCTAAACAGACACTTAATTGAGACAGTAAGATGTTCATGACAAATGATCGTATGTCATTTGCACTGTTCATCTATCTGCTGCAAGCATACTAATAAAATAGCTTGTTCTCTAATACTAGAAAAAAATCGCATATTACTAAATCTTATATAAAAGTTACAATACTTACCTTTACCTAAGGTTTATAGAGTTTTCTTCCTCAGACTTGCTTAGCAATCTTCATGCTCACTATTTGACTTCCAATCAGGATTTCAGTTGCATGCTAATAGTTTTTATTTTAGCATTTCCCCTGTACAAATTAGCCTGACATTGCTGTCTTCACAAAATGGTTAAATAAATGACACCTGAGTTGGAGAGGAAGCGGGTGATCAATGTAGTTGACAGCACTATTCCTATGGTGTCCTGCTCCATACCAAATCCCCTAGCTCAATAATTGATGTCTTCTCTTAATGACATAGGAACAGGGAAGGAAATGTACAGATGTGGCCACTTTAACCCCTATCAACTCTCCCACTTTGATATTCTCTTAAGTTTATTTCTCACTTCTTATCATGGTAGAGGGAATTTAGCACATGAAGTTTTCCATTCTCTCTATCTACCTCGTTGACAGATTGCCAGAAACAGCCAGAACTAGCCCACAGCTGGGTGAAGATTGCAATCACTGTCCTATCACTTTTCAGTGAAACTTTCTTAAAGGATGAGCTGATAGAGTCAATGGTATCGCATGTCTCCTGGCTGAAAAGAAAGCCCCACAAGCATCCCAGGGTCCATACTGAGGGTGTGGTTGCAGTCTTGCCCATAGAGTTCCAGGCTCTATACATTTTTCTGTTTCTCCCTTCTATGCAGGGCTTTCCTCCTATACCTTATACACTATTATGGCTCTCATAGTAGGCTGACAAGAATCCAAAATGAATTCATACTAGAATTTTAGGGATTGCTTGCAGTTTAAATGTTTTATCTTTAGCCTGGAGAGCATTGATACTTCAAGGAAGATTTCTAAGGATGCAATTTTTTAGTTGTCAGAATGAATATCTAATGGTGAGAATTCAACCATCCTGTAAACAGGACAGACCATTTAGATGTGATATTTTGGGGGAGTGGGTGATTTGTAGTTCACATTCCTTATATCACAGCATATATGATAGTTCTATTTAGTGAGCTCCATGCCAGATACTGTGGTGGTATCCTAGAAATACGATCTAAGTTAATCCAGCACAAAATTCCTATTTGCAAGGCTGCCCACATACTTGTACAGTTGGTATTGATCCAGCAGCATACACATGGTACAAGGCTCCATATTAAGTTTTTCCTGACCTACACTACAATGGTTTTCTAACCATGTGGCTTAAAAGTCAATCATTCACCAAAAATGCTTTGTGTGCCTGTTTTGTTCTAAACCTAAGCTACTGATGACAAAGTGAATGACATGATTCGTGACTAAGGGTTTCCTTGCCCATTAGAGGGCAGATTTATATAAATTATTATCAGACAAATGATGGAGGTGCTCTAATGCAACATTTTTTCTTACCTGTTCTGCTCTGGTGAAACTGCTTGTTTAATTTATTTGCTCCCTATCCATTTGGTGGTCCTGTGGCTCCACATGGTCTTATTCATCTAAACTTATTTCCTAACTTCAGGGTACATAATGTACTGTACAAGAAAAGCAGATGTATTGTTCCATGGTATGGATAAAGAAAGTTGTAGACTTTGAAGTCTTGTTGAAGGTAGAGTTCATATCTAAGTCTTTGAGTACTAAGTATTATGCTTTTACCTCAATATCCTCATGCTGTTGACATTCTTTTTCAGAAATGTGCAACGTATAGATTAAAAAAGCATAATAAGCACAAATACCTACAGTCATTTCTAGGTATCTAAAGATCTCCCAATTGTAAATTATTTACTTTATGGCTTAGACAAGTGTGACTTAGATAACTGTAAATCTACTTTAACAGATTTAAAATAATCACTCTTTAAATGTCTCTCATTTGCCATTTCCTATACCTCTGAGCCTTTCCTTCTCATTATCACTTGCATGGCAAATGTGAACTACTAATATTCTAACATCAGCCTGCTAACTGTTGAGATCCTAGCATTAACTTGGATGCAACTTAATTTAATACATTGATACATTCTACCCATTGCCAATTGACAGACTATCATCTATATTTAATATGAATGACTTTTAACAGCTGTGTCTTGCATTATAGAATTTAGAGTATATTGCACCTTTTTCTTTGTCATTTATATTCAAGGTTTTGTTTTGGGTTGGGAGAGCTGAGAATAGTAGCGTTGTATTTTTCTCTCTGAGGCTGCCCACCTCCGCATAATACTTTATAACCTTACAATCTTGGAGGCTCAAAATTGTATGTAATCCGAGAAGGTAAATCTGGGAAATGCAGCCTTCTCTGTTTTAATTGCCATGGAGTGATGGCATTCTGTGGAAAGGATTGCTAGCAACCTGCAATAGTAAAGCTCCCTGGTGAGCAAAAGCATCTTTTCAAACACAGAAAATGCAGACTTGTCACAAGTGGCCATTTACTCAGGAAACCATTCTCTAGAGTTTCTAGACATTATTTTTAAATGTGTAAGCTCCCAGGAGTGATTGCAAAAGACAAACCAAGATGAAGCTCCAAAAATTAAACACATATAACATATGAAAAAACGTGTGGTGGACTTTAAACAAACAACCCAAAAACTCTTCCATTCCACTTCTTTCATCCAACTTTTTCTTATTCCATGCAGATGCAGAGCATGACTGGATGTCCTCCAGGGCATAGCAGTGCCACCAGGTGTACTGTTACTGTGAAGATCACTAGTAGAGTTCCCACAAGGAAGATATTAAGGCTTATGTCTCTTCAGACAAAAAAGCTCACTGCACTTGACAATGAAACTGCAATTTTAAACCCTAAGGTTTCCAATTTATAAACGTTAGACTTTGTGGATGAATTGTTGAATAATTTTGCCCAGAATTAGCATTTATCTTATGTTCTCTTACAGCTATTGTCCCAAATTATATGCAAGCAACAAGGTAATCATGATTAATTTTCCAATGCTAATAGCTATCTGTATCACACAAATTACTAAGCTACAAAGAAAAGTCCTTGCTGGGGATTTAGCTCGGCGGCTCAAGTGCTTGCCTGGTAAGCACAAGGTTGTGAGTTTGATTCCCAGTACCAAAAGAAAGAAAGAAAGAAAGAAAGAAAGAAAGAAAGAAAGAAAGAAAGAAAAGTTTACTAAAAAAAAAAAAGAAAGAAAAGGCCTTTTATTCGAAGTTAGAGACAAGCAGTTAAATAGGGATAGCAGCTAAAATGGTTGATCTTCATCTTACTTTCACTAAGAAAAGTCAGTTATCAAATTTGGGAAGGGTAGCCGGGTGTGACAGTGCACACCTGTAATCCCAGCGCTCAGGAGGTTGAAGCAGGAGGATCACTGCAAATTCAAGACCAGCGTGGGCTACACAGTGAGGTCAAGACCAGCCTAAACTGCATAGCAAGACCCTGTGTAGAAAAGACAAAGAAAAAAAAAAAACTTACAAATTCAGGAGAGGAGACAGTTTTTTAAAAAAGGAAAGGAGAGAGGTGGGGATAATAGGAGATGGAGAAGAAAGAGAAAGTGAAAAATCCTACAGAAAGTATAAATCCAAGTATCTTTCTGAGGATAGAATTGCTCTCCTACTATGTGATTCTGAAGATTGCACAATAACCAAAGGAACTAAATATTGTATAACAAATACATTATAATCATATGCAGTAAATTGCATTTATTTACTGGATAATCAAACAAGTAGGGTATCTAGCCATTAAAAAAGACAAAGAAGATAAGACACATTAATTTTTATCTGCCTATAGAAGTATTGTCAAACTAATATTTCTACAATGTAAACAAAACCATAAAGGCTTCAATGCCAAGCCATGCAAGTCTCTATTTTTAATGTAGCATTTGTTCAACTTATGAAACTAATTTTCTACTCTTTTTAATGCTTTGCAGAAAAAATCCAATGGTTTCTTTCAGAATTTCGTTTGGCTCCTATCACACTGCAGTTAACCAAGATGACAGATTCAGTACAGTAAAGCATGTTAACATAATGATATACCACCACTTTTAGATCCAATGACAAGATGAAAATCTACGAATAGGCATAAAACACCCATGAGAAAATGACAGAGCTTGAAGTCAGTTTGAATAATTTCTGAATCATAAATTCACATAGTGAAGAGCAAGAAGGAAAGAGAAAAAGAGAAGCAAGGAGGATATAGGGGAAGGTGAGTAGCTCATTCCACCCACCTCAAACACTAAATTTCAGAGCGTTATGCGCATTCATATTTCCCACTGACAGGACTTCAGGTATATATCAACTGACCGGCAAGCGGAGATGTAATGGGAGCTCTGCTTCAATTGTATTCAGAGGGAAGTGTGTGCGAGTTTGACAATCACGCTTGTTCACGCTGGCTACTTGTCGTGCACAATGGAAAACACTCACCATTCACAGCAGCTTCCCCTAACCTTCATTTTCCCTTCCTAGATACCGCTCTCCATTTTGCTCCTGCAGAACATCGTCATCGATAGGAGCTCTGTAAATCTACAGTTAGTGCCCCAGAAGCACACTCTTCTCCTCTCCCCTCAGGACAGTTAAGATCAGCATTTTTGTTAATATTTTCCAGGCTTGAACTCTGGAGAGCCAGACTACCCCTGGAATTTCATTTTCCTCACAGACAAATAAAAGTTGAGGAATACTGCAAAATTCAGGTTTTCCTATTAGGATGACCAGATAGAAATGCTTATACCTTTGGCCACTCCATTTCTTCTTGTTGATATTTAAACTAGAGTAGAAGATGCATGTGCTGTTCGAAACCTGGAATTACATGTTGCTATACACATTGAAAAGAAAAAGCCTGCGTGATGGCTAAGCATGATGTCCCACATGTGTGTCCGACCAGCAGGTACTTTGCTCTCCTGCGGAAGCAATGCACTCACGCAGTGCGTCACTGTCTCTTCTGGACTGCACAGTCTTTGGCAGCAGAATTCAAGCAGACTCTAGAACATTGGAGGCTTTCAATAAATGTCCACCGAAGTAAAGTAAAACATCATTGGCCTCTTTAAATGTTGAGGTCTGACAACCTTTACTGAATAGGCTTGCCATTGTTCCATTAAGAGTATCTAAGGACACATGTCTTCTCATGCCTGCAAGTAGAAGAAAAGTAAATAGATGGGGGAAGAGAATTCTACAACCAATTCCAAGCTATCGACTTAGATTTCTATCAGTTCCTAGAAACAGGCAGAAGATTGGGAGCAGGCTACCTCCAAGAAGGCTGGGAAGATAAATTTAATATTAACTGTTATTGCAGTCAATAAGAAGACCCAGGAAGCACAAAACCTCTATAAAACTAAGCAGAGGTAACTTCTTGTACCTAGGATGACCATCCTCTAGATATTTTTGTATGTTGGGTTCATCTTCAAAGTTAAGTTCAATGTAGTAAAATGGGAAACTAGGCATATGAAAAAGTATTACTTGCTGAGCTGAAATTAGAGAAATTATTTATGAGAAGTCAAGTTTTAAAGTGCTTCACATATAGCTTGAAACAATGCCGTAAACACCCCAAAGTTAGTGCAGCTCTCCAGAATGAAATAGGTTTTCTGAAATAAAAATTTTCTGTAATTTAAATTTTCTGTGCCAACACACTTTAGAAGAAAGGAATGGATAGCTTGAAAAATATTGATTCATAATGAATACTGAAGATCACATTAAACATTGTTCTCTTGAAAATATCAAGTTAATTATTGATAAATACCCTGATGTCTTTCTCAGGCTCAATATCTAGGGGCCCAAGTTCTGTTTCCTGGTGACCTTCTACATCAATAGCTATTCAAATTTCAGGTGGTTTCCTTTTCAGTTTTATTTATTTTGGTTTATATTTTTGCCACCTTCATAATAGGACACAAGGTCATTTCTACCTTCACTGGTCCACGAAGGTTACCTAGCACACATTCAAAGCCCATGACCTCCAGGAGCCAAATATAGCAAACAGCTATGTGTGGTTTAGCTCCAACAGCGATTGAAATGTGTGACTTTTTTAAGATATGGATTCTTTTTTTTCAGCTCACAGTAGTTTTTACCAGTCCCTATTGCTTTTACCCACATATGTACAAAATTTTTTGGCCTTTAGGTATTTGATGGACAAGCCTCAGCCCAAAGAGTGGGCTTCTTCTGGTGCAAAAATTATTCCTGATTCCATACCAGGTCTGTTTCTTCAGCTCAACTGATCTGCTGAGCATGAAGTACTCAGTTATTCATTCTCTCAATGTTTTTTAGGCAGCTTCTCTATGCCAGGAAGTATGTACTGGGCACTAGCGACACGGCTCACGAGGCAGTATCAATTCATGCTGAAGGTTGGAGAAGATACTGCCAATCAATAAACACATTTCCAATAGTGACAAGTACTATGGAAAGAACAATAAAGTGAGGAAAGGTGATAAAGTGTCAAAGGGTTGCTATTTTCAGAATGTTATCTGGAAACATCCTCTCCGGTGAGGTGGACCTTAGCAAGCACCTGAATCAAGTGGCAAAAAGAATCACCCAGACATCTGAGGGAAGAGTTTTCTAAGCAAACAGAGGTCTCCTCTTAAATGAGGCTCCGTCTTTACAAATGAAGAGTTTCTACCTCTAGCACACTCTTGATTTTCCGAGATACAGTAAAATTGCTAGTGGTTTTTAAATTAATTCTATCAGTGTTTTTTACACTTGGTTTTTTTAACCAAGTAAAAAATAAATCAGTAATTTTCAAACTCTGATTTCACTATTAAAGCTTGACTTGGCACATCTCTTACATTGAATCAATAATAGGATTTTGTTCCTCCAGAGGAAAATGTCTATAGAGAAAAAACTGCTTATGGAACTCACTAGAAACCCCTATTTACCTCAAAACAACAATACCTAACTAATAATGGCATGTTTACATAAAAGAAAGAACTATATTCCTTTTCCATGTATTTTTCAAACAACAGCATTCCATTTATTTTCAAGAAAGGGAGTAAGGCATGGATTTAAATGAATAAAAGAGCACAATTTCTGATTTGTTAAAGTAATAATGCTTTAGGAATTTTAAATAGACCAGAGAGATTATTTTTATCAATTTCCTCTTCTGAGCAATTAGAAAACTAAAGTTTTAAGTGGTTAATTTTCCTCAATGACAAAGAGTCATTTATTCACCAACCTGAAAACTGAACCCAGGTGTATTCATTAGTTTCCCATTGCTGAGATTAAATGACCAATGTCTGCCATTTAAAGGAGACATCTATTTCAGTCACCCTTTCCGTAGATTCAGTCCATGCATGGTTGGCAGGGTCCAAAGTAGGAAGGCATGATGGCAGGACATGCTGAAGGAAAGCCGCTCAACCATGGCAGCCAAGAAGCACAGCAAGAGAGGAGGGGCCAGAAACAAAAATACACCATTTCTAGTCATGCTTCTATGACCCACCTCCCTCCAGGTCCCACCTCCTAACTGCCCTTTGCTAAGAATTTATCAATGCATGAATACCCTGATGACCACAGTGCACCCATGACCAAATCCTTTCTAAAATTAACTGAACACATGAACTTTTTGGGGGAGATTTTAAACAATAACATTGTTTAAATAATAATATTCTGCTTCTAGACCCCAAAGGACTTACAGTATGTTCATTTAATTATATAAAATGCATTCATTCCATTTCTAAGTGTCATTGAGGTTTTAACATTCTGGTATTGCCAAAAAGTTCAAGATGAAAGTTTTCTCTGAGACTCAGTGCAAATTCTTAGCTTTGAGCCCTTGTAAAAATCAAAAAGAAAGTTCAATGCTTCCAACATACAATGTCTCAGAGTAAATATTCCCACTCCTAAGGGGTGGAGTTAAGGAATAAAAAGAAACAGAACTAAAGAAAGACTGAAAATAAGCAAGATAAACATTAAATCTTGTGGCAACATGTCCCGCACCTAGGACAGGAGGTGGTGAAATGTGAACTTTAAAGGATTTGGGTTGTCTCATGACTATGGCCTCGTCAGTCACGGCCCACATGGGCTCTCTTTTGGGCAAATTCTACTCACTCCTTGTGACTTTACTCAGCAGAAATTCCATGGTCCTGGCATCTCCAACTTCCTGGGGTCTCTGCTGGACTTGCAGCTTCATTAGTTTTACACAACTACCTCCCAGGCCTTCCTTTGAAATCTAAGTGGAAGTGTTCATGATATCACAATTCTTGCACTTCGCATTTCTAAAGTAATAGTACCATATGAATGATACTAAGGTTTACTACTAGCTTCAGCAGTGGGCAGGGTCCCTTGGACCACAGCTGCAGCAATCTCTGAGTGTTTTTATTACTAAACATGGGATACAGCTTCCTAGATGGGCCTAAGTGAGCAGGATACCTTGCAACTGTCTTCCAAATGTAAAAATCCTTCAGAGGAATTTACCCCTTTGTACACTTCAGCATGTAATGGATGAGATCTGGGCAGTGCCTGAGATACCATCAAGCCATCTTTCCTGCTGTTCTGGTGTAAAGTACTTCGCTTCTTTTTAATTGCACTTAAAGCTATTCTTATTGGTCCCAAATTTATGGATGCTTCATTTCTATCAAAGCTGCAAACTTTTCACATCTTTCCAGCTCATATTTTTGTGCTCTTGATTCTCACTGTAGATCTGACTTAAAGCAGTCAGTGGTATTTATATCACAGCCTCAATATTGGGCTGACTTGAAATTTTCTTTGCCAGATGAGTCAGTCTGCCACCTTTAAATTTGGGTCCACACAAAGTCTTAGAACACAGGCAAAATGTAGGTAAGTTCTTTTCTAGAATGTGATATGCATGGCATCTAGTCCAATTTCCAATGGATCCCTCATTCCCATCTCAATCCACATGACCACGGTCTTTATTATTCATATTCCTATCAACATTCTTATCTTCTGAGTTCTGACCAGAATCACCCATCAGGCTCCACTTACACCACTGTGGCTTCTCTAGCCCACATCTCCAAAGATTTCCAAATGTCTTCCACAAACTGGTTCCAAAGGCTTTTGAAACATTTGGTCAGGTGCAATCACAGCAATACCCCAACTCTTTTTACCATTTTTTTTATTAGTCACTTCTTCATTGATGGAACAAAATACCCAACACCTGCAAATTATTGAAGGAGAGATTTATTTTGGCTCATTGTTTCCAAGGGTTCAATCCATTCAGGGTTGGCGGACTACAAGGTATACATGGTATGAGAAAAGGCATGGCAGAGGAATGCTGCTCAATCTATGGCCACCAGGAGGCAGAAAGAGAAAGAGAGAGAGTAGAAGATAGAAGTCGTGAAAAAAGAAAACACCTTTCCAAAGTTGGATGTGGTGGCACAAGCCTGTAATACCAGGATTCTGAGAGGGTAAATCAGGAAGACTGAAAGTGCTAATGAAGCCCAGTCAATTTAGCAATTTAGTGAAAACCTGTCTCAAAATAAAAACAAACAAAAGGGCTGAAAATTGGAATTTGCTCAATCCCTATTACCACAAAAACAAAACATAAAAACACTCCCGTTACCCACTTATTCTAACAAGGTCCCACCTCCTAGTTCCACTTTGCTATAATGTCATTAATAAATTAATCTACCAGTGAGTATAGTACCTCCATGATCCAACCACCACCCAAAAGCCCCACATCTGAACT
>RJWT010040817.1:0-12437 GCA_004365215.1 Cuniculus paca
CCCTCGCCTCCCACCAGCCTCAAGGGGAGCAGAGGACATGCTCCTAGAGCAGGGCCCTGGGGGTGCAGCCAGGCCAGCTTCAGGAAGGGCTGGGGAGCCCTGGGGAGCCTGGGGGTCTTCCAGAGAAAGCGGGGTTGGGGACTGAGGTCCCTGCGGGGTGGGCTGGTTTGGTCACCATCGGAGGCTGAGTCCTGGGCTCTGCCAGGCCCCTCAGGAGCCTGGGTGGTGCGTGTTTCCTAACTGGGCTTCTCTTCCAGTGCTCTGCCTGGGCCAGGCGATCCTCAAGCAGCAGGGTGAGTCATGTCAACCCCATTTGACCGGAGGGAGCTGGCTCCTGGGGGCCGGGGCGGATCCTACGTGTGTCCCCAGTCGTGACACCCAAAATGTGTAGCCTGTAGCCAGTTCCTGCTCTAATTTTTTTTTTTTTGAGACCATCTCTCACTATCGCTCAGACTAACCTTGACCTCACTGTGTAGCCGAGGCTGGCCTCAGCCTTCCGCGTGCTGGGATTATAGGCTTTGCCACCACCGTGCCCAGCTCGCTCCCTTTTTCTGTTACTTTCTTGTTTTGAAAAGAGAAATAACAATTGTTTATATTTATGCATTACCATGTGATGTTTCTATATAATGTTCATATTATGGGAGAATTCCATCAGGCTCACTAACACATCAGTCCCCATATGCCTACCTTGTGTGGTGAGGACGTCTGATATCCACCCTCTTAGCCATTTCGAAACACACACTATGTCACTGTGCACAGAAGTTAGCCTGCCCTGCGGCGGGTCCCCAGGACTCCTTCCCCAGGCCTTACTACGCGTTTGTGAGTTTCCATCAGCTTCACCCTCTCCCATCCACCGGCCTCCCCTGGCCTCTGGGAGCCACAGATCTACCCTCAGCCCCTGAATCCACATGAATAGATGAGATCCTGTGGTGCTTGCCCCGCACTGGCTCAGTGCGCTGGACAGGATGCCCTGCGTGTCCACTCAGTGTCCATGAGCACAGACATCCTTCTCTCTGAAGGATGAGTACTGTTGTGCTCTGTCTGCACCACACTCCCTTGGTCCACTCGTCCTCAGATGGACCCTTTGGTTGATCTGTCTCTCGGGTGAGCCAACTGGTGTGGCAGTGACCACTGGTGCAGGTGTCCTGGTGACCCTGGTGTCCACAGAGGCGACTCAGTCCCAGCGGGCACAGGCTGAGCCTGTGAGTCTCGAACCTCTTGGAAGCCCAGACGTCCCCTGGCTTCTCCTGAGCGGGGAGCAGGACGTCCCCAACTGAGCTTGGCCCCACGGCTCCATCTTCCTCTGAACCTGAGCTTCTCCTGCCACCACTTGTCACCTCCAGGTTCTAGGTCCTCCCTGGTCATCCGCACTCGTTACTGCCCAGGTCCTTCTGGAACCAGGGAGATTGCAGTCTGCAGTGCAGATGCAGAAATCCAATCACTTTCCATGATTTTTAAATTGCATTCAAAGTTTTGTGTTTATATTGTGTTAGGCAAAATGTTCTTCCTGCCCAGAGGCTTTCCACAGCTTATCTTCAGACAGAATCAGACCCATGTAGCTCTCTGCTCAGGACATAGCTGTCTTCCAGCCACTTCCTGTCCCTGCTTTATCTGGGGCACTAGTCCCTAGATATCTCAACTTTCTGTCACTGGTTCAGAGGCACAAGTTCCCACACAGCTCACAGTGTAGGTTTTAAATTGGCCAGTAATAGGGCTGGGGATTTAGCTCAGTGGTGTAAGCGCCTGCCTGGCAAGCGCTAGGTTGTGAGTTTGATCCCTGGTGCCTGGGGCAGGAGGAATAAATAAATAAATTGACCGATAAAACTGCCTGTTTACCGTGGACATCATGACGTTGTGAGGTAAGTAGGCACTGCACACTGGTTTAATCGAGCTAATTAGTTTATTTATTATCTCACACAGCTTTTTCTTCATGGTGAGAGCATTTTAAATGGCCTCTGGGCAGTTTTCAAGATCACCACACACTGTTCTAACCGTAGCCACTGTGTCTCATGGTGGGTCTCCCGAGCTTTCTCCTCCCGTCCAGGTGGAGTTGTGTGTCCTCTGGCCAGCCCTTGCAGGTGGCCATTCCCACTGTGCGGTCCCATGTCTCTGGGTTCTCAGCACAGGAGACTCACACCTGTCCTCGGGCTCAGCTCAGCACCCTTCCCCAGCCCCCCAAGGTGGGCAGCATGGCCTCCCCCCCCATGCCAGATCGCTGCCCTCCCTCAGGCCCTGCTCTGCACCTCGGGGCGCGGCTGTGGGTGGGGAGAGTTATGCCGTCAGTGTCTGGCTCTGCCGTTGTTCCAGCTCCAAGGGCAGGGACTGTGTCCTGCCTCTTGCTCGCACTTGTGGAACCATCAGCACAAGGAAGGAGACCCCGGGGGCAAAGAGCGCTGACCACGGGGATGAAACAAGGCGGAGAGAAGCCTGGGAAATGTGGAGGGAAACCCAGGGTGTTGCTCAACAGACCATGGGCAGTGGCGGTGGGTGAGGGGGCCGCGGCTCCCCAGCAGAACCCCAGGACCCCGGATGCTGCTCTGAGGGTCCTGGAGACCCAAGCCAGGCTCACCATGTGCCCGGGAAGGGGTCCCTACTGTCAGGGCAGGCAGGGGTGGGAATTCAGGTGCACAGAGACCACGCAGGGGGAGGCGTGGATGCAATGTGAGTCACATTGCATCGTAGCCGCGCAGCTCTGTGAGTTTTCCCAGGATGCTGAGCGGTGCCTCTGAAATTAGCTGTGTGAGTGGTGATTTCTACTCGGTGGACACCGAGGCCCTGCTCTGCTTCCTCCTAGGGCTCCTGCCCAGACCCTCCATCTCTGTCCAGCTGGGCCCTATGATGCCCTGGGGCAGGAACATGACCATCCTCTGCCGGGCCGAAGCGGGCTTTGAGACATTCCGCCTGGAGAATTGTTCCAAAAGCGGATGCTCCATAGTTAAGGAAGAGGGAACTTCGTCTTTCAAGACAGAGGCCAGATTCTCCCTCGCCTCGAACGCTGGGCATTACGCCTGCATCTATCAGAAATCGTCCATCTGGTCTCCACGCAGTAAGATCCAGGAGCTGGCGGTGACTGGCGTAGATGCCACCCAGGCCCCCATCCCCACAGCCTCAACGGTGCCCTCAGGTTTGTCCCCATTTATCTGGGCCACCTCCCAGCTGCCATCCCGTCTCCCAATGCCCTCCTCCTGACTACAAGCCTCTCCCCTTCACGGCGCGCCTGCCCCTCGGCCTCCCCGCCCAAGCTCCCTAAAGCGCTGGTCTCATTGGACACCAGCACGGGGTGGGCATGGAGCTGGCCCTGCTGGCTGGGTGGGGAGTGGTCCCCAGACTTGGTGGGGTGACCCCTCCAAGGGAGCCAGTGTCTTTTCCCTGGGGATGGTGTGCTCCGCATCTTGTTCATGGAGATGGAACCTCTGGTGGCCCCAGGACTATGTCCCCTCTGGTGCGGTCCCTCCCAGACACTGGGCAGGTCTCCTGGTCCTGGGATGTTCCTGACCAGGGTCAGATGGTCATTTGGGAGAAGCTTTGGGATGGGATGGTCAACGCCCTTTAGCGGTCAGCTCCAGAGATGTCCTAGAGTCAGGGTCCGGCCAGGAGGGTCCTGTCCATCTCTGTGTCCTGCCTGGGCTGCAGAGCATCTGTGAGGTCAGCAGAGCAAGGCGGTGGGTGGAGCAGAGGGTGTGGCCACGCCCAGCAGGGTGGATTGGCAGAGGCTCCGCTGCCTCTCCTGCTCCCTGTTCTGTTATTCCGGAGACTTGGGACATTGTCTGGGGCTGAACGGTGGCCAGGTTGCTCTCCAGATGACGCTCCGGGCAGGGCAGGGCCAGGCTGGAGGGGGAGCTCTAAGCAGCCGCCCCCCAATCTCTGAATCCTGCCTCTGCCCCTGGAGACTTCAGTCCCCTGCTCACAGCCCTGCTCCTGCAGAGGTCACTAAGAGTCCTCAGTCCTGGGGTTCACTCGGGGCTCTGTGTTGCGGTTGAGGGTCGGGGCCCAGGGCCAGAAGATCACAGAGGGGACTGGCCTCCCCAGGCAGTGGGACATCACTGGTATTCAGAGATGCACACCAGGCACTGCCAAGGCACCTGACACAGCTTCCCCAGAGGGACGTGGCCATCTGGCCTCTAACACCTCGTCTTGCTTTTAAAATGAGGATAATTAAGGTTCTTTGTGAAAGGCACAGGTTCTGAAGGGGCCTGGACAGGACTGACTGTGGCCGCCACACCCCAGACCAGATTTGCCCAGCTCTGTGTCACCCATCATGCCCTGAGCCCTGCTGTCCACTGGGAAGCACTGGCTATACTCAGGCCCTGCAAGACGATAGGGGGCACTGTCAAAGGCTGTGCCTGACAGTGACAAGGGCCCCCAGGAGGAAGGAGCTGCAGGGATGGGCGCTGGCCAAGAGCTACAGGGCTCGTCATCAGGCTGCTATGAGAACAGGTGAAGTCAGAGACGGGTTCCTGCACTCGAGTCTGCACCCGGGTCCTCCCCCTCTTCCTTCTGGTCACTGTCTCTGCAAGCATGCATAAAGCATGGCGGGCAGCGCCGTCCAGCTCAGCTTCCTGTGTGCAGGAAGCACTGTGACCACAGGGTCAGAACTACTGTCACAGCTACGTGTGGCCTCTGAGGCCATGGCGTGGGGCAGAGCAGCTGAGAATCCGGCTTCTCCTTCACTCACCTTTGGGCGCGTCAGAGGCCGTGACCACACTGGGTCCTGCTCAGGGCTGCGCAGCCGTAGGGCGATTCCCCCGCAGGAAGCTCCGGAGCAGCTGTGTGGGAGCGGAGGGTGCGAAGGGTGCGGGAGGGTGGCTGCGTTGGGAGGACGCAGCGCCTGCCCTGTCCAGCTCAGGCCTCTGACCTCTCTCGAGACTCCACCTCCCCAAGAGCCACACAGATGCCAGTGGACTGGGGTCTCATCAGTGAGTGAGGGTGACACCAGGTCCCGAGCCCGCGTGCGCCCTGGGAGGGGGGCTCCTGCTCTGCCAGGCTGCGGAGCCCCTGCGCACAGCGGAGTCAGTGGGGCGGCGTGCACAGGAGGCGACGGTCCCCCTGCTGCAAAGCTGCCGCGCGTGTTGGGTTTTCCTCAGAAGCGTGTCGGAGACGAGCCCAGCGCGAGTGTGCTCAGTGTGTACTCCGTGAGCGCGTCCGCTGGCTGGTAACCCTGCTCCATCCTCTCCAGCCTCCCCAGGGCACCTCTACCTCCTCATCGCCGCCGGCGTCTGTGTGGGCTTCCTGGCCCTGCTGCTCCTGCTCCTCTTCTGCCACCTCCATCGCCAGCGTCACAATAAACACAGTAGGTCTCAGGGCGAGAGGGCGGTTGTCCCGGGCAGGCTGTTGGGGTGCTGGGAACAAGGCCTCCTCCTAAGCCCAGACCCCCGACTGTCCTCAGGGCCACCCAGCCGCAAGGACCAGGAGCAGAGGCCTCAGGAGAGGTGAGGCCCCCGCATGACCCCGCCCTGCCCGGCACTCTGCCCCATGCAGCTCTAATCTGGTTGTTCTCCTCCCTCAGGGCCAGCCTAACTGGGGACAGCCCAGGGCGGACAGCAGGTACAGGGGCCAGGGCCAGGGACAGCGTGGAGCAGGCAGGGGCACTCGGTAGGTCAGCAGGCAGAGGGGAACGGGAATGCTGGGAGCGTTCCAGGAGGTTCTGGGTGGGGTGCTGGCCTGGTCACCTTTGCCCTCTGATGTCCACCTGAGGCCTGACCATGCATCTTCTCCTCTCCAGACCAGGCCACAGCTGACCAACCCCTTCAGCAGGGCCGAGAGCAGGGTGCCTCCGTAAGTCTCTGGATGGGTTATGGAGGCTGAGGAACAAAGAATCCGGTTAGCAGGGCTCCAATCCTGCCTGGGTCGGGATTCAGGGGCTGCTGAGTGGGTGGCCTGGCTTCCGGTCTGTCTGGGCTGCAAGGAAGAGTGGGCAAGGGCTGTGTTCACAGGCTGGCCACCAGGGCTGGGGGCTGCGTCCAAGCTGGAGGCCTGTCCAGGAGGGGACATGCTGTCACCCCGCCACATTGCACTGGTCACAAGGACCAACCCTCATGCCCCGTGGGAGGGATGGCACGGTGGTGAAAAGATTCCAGACTGGGGGTCCTGAGCCTCTGTACTGCCGGGCCCCTGTCCCCTGGGCCTCTCTCCACAGGGCCCCCAGGAAGTGACCTATGCTCAGCTGGACCACCTAGCTGTCACACAGAGGGGCCCCCGAGAGGAGTCCCCACAGTCCACGGCAGAGTCCAGCACATACGCCGTGCTTGCCAGACACGGACCCAGCCCACCTGGCTCCTGCACCTGAGGCCTCGGGAAGTCGCCCTGGGAAGCCTGCAGCACCCGGTCTGCAAGGCCAGGCGGTCAGCTGTCCTGGAGCAGGAGCTGGAGCTGGAGGGCTCTGCCTGTGGCAAGGAGATTGGACATCTGGGGTCCCTGCCACGACGACCAGTCCTGGGAGAGATGATGCTGCAGCTGCTTCCAGGGACACCTGGCTGTTTCTAGAGACCCAGCTACAGACCCTGGCTGTCTCCTAGGAATCCCTGTCCCCGAAGACCCCCCTCTGAAGACCTGCCCAGCAGACCCCAAAGGCCCTCAGTTTCCCTGCTGACCCAGCCCAGTGCTCATGCAGCTGAGATCTGGGTCCAATCTCCAGCTCAGGCCTCACCTGGGTCCAGGGGTCACCGCGAGGACTCGATGCACGCGCGGCGTGGCGATTGCACAACCAGACCCAGGCATCTGCACTGCTGCTCCTTGAAGCCCGAACTCCTCTGTGATCGGAGGACCTCTGCTGGGGTCGGAGTGGCTGTGGCTGCGGGTCGGGTGAAGGAGGCGGTGTTTGAGGGACAGGGGCTGGGTGTAGGCGGAGTCGCCCCTGCAAACACCTGCGCACACCTGCGCACGCACACGCACCGTCCGCGCGGAGATGTCCGCGCCTCCTCGCTCAGGTAATTACGACGACGACCGCGAGGGGGCGAGCTCGTGTCGCCTTCACTGTGCACCTGACTTCAAAAAAGAACAAACTGAAAAGAAAGGTTTGTGTGTGCGACTCTTTTAAAAAAATAGGAAGCCTTTCCGGGAAAATCAGACGGCTGTGGCTTCTGCGGGATGGGGGTGGGCAGAGACACGGACACACGGCAAAACGTCAGATTCGCCCCATAAAGATTGTGCATGTGCGTACAAATACACAGTGGCGTGCATGTGTGTTTATATGTGTATATGTACATACTTGATTATTAAAGAAAAGAACGCAAAAAACACTGAAGAGACCTGAGTGCCTGCTGCAGGAGGAGCTTTTTAATTGTGTGTATGAGAACCCCCACCGTGTCTCTTAGGCACCGGGGAAGGACTAAAGGAATCCAGATCTTACACAGCTGCGTCCGACTGTGTAGTTAGCAGTCTCATCTCCAGACCAGCTCGGGAGCTGTTCTACAGCAACACTATCGAAACTCAATTTTCTAGCTAAAAAGGGAAATAAAGTTTCAAAAGAAAAGGCTCAGATACCTATTGAAAGCTCAGTACTTGGGATACTTGATTACACCCAGGGGATGAGAGTTGCTTAGGAACCGGATTCAGGCCGTCTGTGGTCTCAGGTCTGTCACCAAGCTACAGCTTCACTGTTTTGGGGGCACAGTCAGCTTCTGCCAACTCTGGGTACTAAAGTTTGGGCTAATGACAAAGCCTTTAGGAAAGGCTGTCAAGGTTCTGAATCTGAGCCCTTAGCTTGGACAAAAGTGACTGATAATGATTTTAAAGAAATAAAGCATGCTTTCACTCAGGTCCCAGGCCTAGAAATGCCTGACTTAATAAAACCCTTCTCTCTCTACATATAAGAAAAGAGGAATTTCTCTGGATGTCTTGACCAAAAAGCTGGAAGAGGGTGATATTTTTCAAATATCTAGTGGAATATTTTTCAAATAAGTTAGACGCAGTGATTGCTGGATAGTCACCCTACCTGGAGGCAATAGCAGCTACCACTATGCTAACAGAAAAAGCTATGAAATCAACTTTGGGGCAAAAACTAGACCTCCTGACTCCCCATCAGGTCAGGGCTATTCTTGAGACCAAAGGTCATTTGCAGGTGACAGGGGAACAGCTAAGTACCTGGCATCCTTCTGGACAACCTGCAGGTTAATACAGAGGCTTGCATTCCTCTTAATCCTGCCACATGAATCCCTACCAGGCTGAAAGCTAGCTGCTCTGTGAACAGGTAATTTCCCAACAGTATGTGGGCAGGCAGATGTCAGTGAGCTGTCCCTCCAAGACCCTGAGGAGGAGTGATTTAGTGGTGGAAGTGGCTCTGTCCAGGAAGGTCCGTGAAAGAGAGGTTATGTAGTTGTCAACCCACAACAGGTCATCAAATCCAAAACCCTGCGCTGTCAGAGCTCCGCTCAAAAGCAGAGCCAGTAGCCCTGGCTTGGGTATTGATATTAGTTGAAGACAAAGGAGCAAATATTCACAGATTTCAAGCAGTTTTCTGGTGCTACACACTCAGGCAGTGATCTGGGATGAAAGGGGCTTGCTACCCAATGAATGACCACTTATAGAACATCAGTAAGGAATTCTGCAACTCCTGGGCACCGTTCACCTTCTCAGGCAGGTCTTTGCTATTCACTGCAAAGGGTACCAAAGGGACATACCTAAAATCCCCTCAGGAAATCAAAAGTCCTGATGAGGCAAAGGGGAGCCTTGCACCCCTTAAAGTTCATAGCCTTATTCCCAGTTCCTGAGAAACCGTTAAAATTCACCTGCACACCCAGAAAGGTAAATAGCCTTTAGGGAAAGGAGCAGCTAAAAGGGGACCACAGTGATATTTGGGAAACAAACTAACTTTCCATATGGGAAGAGATGCTACACGGGAAATGGTCATCAGATTTTCACAGGAGCAAGACTAGCAGTGACCACGTGACGGGTGTACCAAGCTCGCCCACTCTGTGCCCACAGTAACCCTGGAAGCCCACACTGCTTCCTTTGTTGGAACCCATACAGAGGAGGGGGTGCACCCTGAAAGGAGCAGCAATTAAACTTCCCCTTCGTGCCGCCATGTGGGGGATTTAAACAAATGCTGGTCTTGATTGACACGTGCAGCTTGGATGGCAGCCTTCTCCCCCCACTCAGGACAAGCTGTGGGAGCAGTCCAGGTGCTCCCCAAAGAACTTATCCCCCAGCGTGGACTATGCCAGTCCCTCACAGTGACAACTGGGCTTGTTTTACCTCTCAAAAAGCTCAGGGCATGGCAAACACTTTAGGGATAAAGTTCCATCTCTATTCTGCAGGGAGGCATCGGCCCTCTGGAGAGGTGACAAGGGCACAGCAGACCCTAAGGTGAACTGTGGTGAAACTCACCGAGAGTCTTGGGTCTGATTATGGCCAACAGTCGTCATGAGGATTTGATACACACTTAGAACCATGCTGAATACGAGTCCCTTTATGATGCTTTATAGAAGAGCCTTTCCATCTTCTGATATGGTAGTGGACCCAGAGGCCACAAGGCTCTTACACGGTCTTATTTATCAGGGCCAAGTGCAGCAAGCTATCAAGTGTATGGATACTAATCCTGCAGCGCTCCTTGTAACTTGGAAAGAAGGGGCTCTTGCAGGCCAATTGATGCCCAAACAGAAAGGCCCCTTTCAGCGATCTGTGCCACACCTATTACAGTAACAGTGGCAGGGATAGCTGGATTCTCCTTTCTAGAATAAAGCCAGCCTTTCCTGAGCGACTTGAAGCAAGAGATTACTCCAAAGAGCGAAGCTGCTCCGGCGAGCTTCTGGAGTGTCTGAGGCTCCACTTTGTCAAGCAGGACTCCGGTACTTCTTCCAAATAATCACATGGGGAAATAACGTAACTCTGGACCTGTCATAGTCCACCTGCTAAGACAGACCAGAAAACACTCCGACCTACTCCCAGGACACCTTGGTCCTCCGTAACCTTGCAAGTACTACTCAAAACTGCAGTCCCCTTATTGTGACATTAGATTGAGACAAATATCTATCCATGATGCAAGCTGAGCTCACATAAAAGTTTCTAATTTCTAGGAATCTCCCTCTTTGTTCTGCAAGCAGCCACCCTTGACACCTTTCTGCTCTGTGA
Organism: Cuniculus paca; assembly: GCA_004365215.1. Lineage (NCBI taxonomy): Eukaryota > Metazoa > Chordata > Mammalia > Rodentia > Cuniculidae > Cuniculus > Cuniculus paca. Next base: position 10,069 of record RJWT010040817.1, read on the forward strand.
TATGACCTCTCCCAGCAAAATATTCCAAAATAGCCAGTCGTTATTAATCTCCCAGCAAGAGTGCCTTTGTTTAACCAAGCCAACCGTCAAACTAATTACACTCATTGGTGCCCAGGTCATTATGACCCCCAGGCAGAACAAGCCGGTAAACCTAACCCTAACCCTAACCCTAAAACCTTAAGGATATTTATAAGAGTAAGAAAATATCCAACAGCCAACAAAATAAAACATTCATATTTGAAGATACAAAGACTACAATCTTTCCAAATTAGATGAAAACCGTAAGTCCAAATGTGTCCTGACTTCCATTTTGATGTTTGGGCTCTGGGTCTCAGAAATGATTTGAATATTACAATGGAGCAAAACCATGAGATTTTGCATACATTTTGCCATATTATTCAATCAAAAATAAAATTAATAATCCCGGAACTATATATGTATTGCGTCCGTCTGACATTGCAAGTGTACTGATGTCATTGGATTGTGTACTTCAAAATGTTTAATGGTATATTTTGTTATCTAAATTATAGCTGAATAAGAAAAATAAAAAGATTGAACACTACATAAATTCTTTTCACCAGGAGGTGCTGCAGCATGCTGCACTGGGTGTGTATGCAAAGCCTGATTCCTGTCAGGTCAGAGAAGCCCGGGTGCCTCTGGCTCTGGCATCATCCCCTTTGGTAACTGGTCCAAACTCAGACTTCAGTGATAACTTGGCTGCTCGTAGAATTCTGCTGTCCTCCAGCATTCTTGGACCTCTATGTCTCTGTGGCCATCTGACATTCACCTGGGTCTGAGAATAGTTTCTCACTTTCCTCTTCATCTGGAAGAGTAGATCTAGTGCTCTTTGATGAATTTGAACCATGACAGCTCCTGCATCATGTATCTTAATCTGGTGATGGAAATCCCTCCATACTGAGACGGTTCCTTGTCTCAGAAAGAGCTGATCATCAAACCATCCCCGAGAGATGAGGTCATTACCGAGGCAGAAGATCAAGGCATGGCCTGTCTTCTGGGCAAGTTGCTGTGACATGTCAATCACAGAAATTCAGGACACATGTGCAAAAAATCATTCCAAGCTCAGCACCTGGGACCAATCAGAGAATGCTACCTTCAACATTTCTGGCATGAAATCAAGCAGGGCTTTGACATGATTGCCTAGATCTGACGTTAGCATAGAGGATACAAGACAGCCACCATTAACCTTGTGGACACCGTGCACTGTCTTTTGCAGTGGTCCACTCACTCTTAAGAGCATATTTCTTTTCCTACATTTTTTGCTTATCTTGTAAAATTCTTAGTTCAGGACAACAACAACCTAGGAAGGATCTCTAGAATGAATCCACAGTGCCCCGGAACCCCCAGAGTTTTGGTAAAGTCAGCTGGGGGTGGGTAGGGCTCTTCGAGTATGGTTTGTTTCTCTTTCTCTAAGCTCCGTGTACTCAGGCCAAGAAGGCGCTCACTGGTTTACTTTTTGCTTCTTTCTTTCTCTCCCGGGAGGACCCTCCTCCCTTTCTTGTCTTTTCTCTCTCATTCAGACTTTCATCTGTCAGAGGGCTCGAATCATTTTTGATGTAGGTTGTTAGGCAGAGGAGGGAGCTGGAGGATGGGAAAAATGAGTAGAAGATGGGGAGCTTGGAAAGGTCTCTCATGGCTTTGGAAACAGTTCCTGAGTGCGCCCCACCATGCAGGTAGCGAAGGGGAAGCACGTGGCCTCTGTGTTTTCCTAGCCAGGTGCAGTCACTCAGAGTGGGTCCAGGTCAGTTGGGGTTTGCCAGACACCTAGCCCTGGCCCAGTTGCAGAATGGGCCATTTTAGACTTTTCCAGACCCAACAGGGTTTTTGCAAATCACACAGGCTCCATGTGTGCATGCTGGAGTGCGGTACGCCTGTTTGCATTCACTTTTTTGCTTTCCCCAGTGAAACTGTGTCAGTAGACTTCAGCTTCAAAAAAATAAGTTGACAGAGGAAATCACTGACCAGGATGGGCTATTTGGACCCAGGTGGTAGAAAAAGTTCTGAAGACATTTTCTACTTCCGAATCATCTTAACAGATGTGAACATTGAAATGTGCTTTGCACAACATGAGAGGTCCGTCTCCAAAAATATGGCAAGGGGTGCATAGATGTTCCTGAGCCATTACTGAAAACAAAGAGATTCTGGCTGGGATCACGTGACACTAATGCCCAGAAGGGACAGAGGAGGAGGAGTCAGGCAGCACTGATGTGTTAGGGCCCAGGACTACACTGCCTGGGTAGGGATATGGTCATTGAGGGAGGGGATAGCAATAACCACAAAGTGACGCCTATCGTGGGTTTTATGCAAACAAACACAAATAACTATGATACATATGTGTATTCCAGGGTTTA
>RJWT010040818.1:0-12443 GCA_004365215.1 Cuniculus paca
TGTCCATCTTCCCTTGCTAGACCATAATCCATGGAGACAAAAACTCTGTGTGTGGGCGGGGGGGTTGTTTTTTTTTCCCCTGCATCCAGTATTCTCAGCACTAACACATTATTTCTTAATAGTCTACCTGGGGACATGTGGCTTCCTCCATATCCAACTCCCTCACACCATGTAGGTCTAATCACCTTCTGCCAGTGCCTCAAGAAACTCCCTAGATCTTCTCTTCTCTTTTGTTTACTGTTTGTCTCCTTTTCTCTTTTGTTTTGTCTTCTTTTTGTTTGACTCCCAATTGTTCCTACCAGTAACCTTGAGCTGGGTTTGGGATAGATAAATGAACTATTTGGCTTCTTCTTCCCTGATGTTGTTGTTGTTATTTTTCTGCCACTACACCTAATCTGTGAACGTTATTATTAATCATTCATCCATGACACTCGACTGCTTCCAACCTTTCAATGATATTTATTTGATCTTGGGATGAGAAAGGATTTTCTAAGCATAAAAGCATTGGAAGAAATCACTAAGGGAAAGAAAATCAATACATTTGACTACACCAAATTTAAAACTTCTGGATGACAGAAACCATTCCAAACAAAACTAAAAGGCAAATGACTAGTCTGGGGAAAATATATGCAATAAATATGACAAAGGGTTGTTATCCTTCACATATAAAGAGCTCCATAAATCGACAAGAAATACACTAAAATGCCAGCCAAAAAATGGGCACAGGGCATGAATACACAAATAGCTCAATAAACCCATGAAAAATGTGTAACTGCACCAGTAGTCAGGGAAATGCAAATTAACACAATGCTAAACTGCCCTCCGCCTATCAAATTAGGATAGCATTAAAGGCTGTTGAGGGTGCGGTCATCAGCTGCTAGTTTCCCAGGAAAAAGTTAGAAAACACTCTTTTGACTTCCCTACTACCCACCCAGAGAAACAGTTCAAAAACCTCACCAGACCTTGCAGGGTCTTGTCCCCACCTTCCTTTCTCACCATGCCCCAGCTTTCCATTTGACACTTGCTGAATTGAACCAGTTGTAACATCCTGAGCACAGTATGGAATGTCATGTCTGCTCCTTTTTGTGTGGTGCTCTTCCCTCTACCTCCACTTTCCCTGACCCTGCACAGTCTTTTTCTCCGAACACCTACTCCTCCTTGACAATTCTTCCAAGATGACACCACCTTCGGGAACCTTATGAGCTGGGTTTGGTGCCATTGCCTGTTCCCTCATTACACACACGTTCCTTACATAGCACTTACCAGGCAATACTGAAAATGACTCTTTATGGCTTTCTTTCCACCTTGGATTTTATGTGCCTCAAGAGAGGCATTATATTTTTCCTTATTTCCCTATCTCTGAGCCTAAACCAGTAAAAATGCTTGACAGATGACTCGAACTAATCAATCATGTAATAAATTAATGATTCCATTTTGCAACATAAATTTTTGCCACTCTTCTGGTAAATGCAAGCTTTACTTAAAATGGATAAAATTAAGTCATTTTGGATGGAGAGAAAATACCTCACCCATGCCCCGACCCTCATTTTAGTGTTCATGTTCTACCATCCTGTGGGTTGTAACCAATTATGGGCCATGAAATTAATTCGTGGGTCATAACCACCATTTTTTTAATGAAACTTATTAGAAGAGAATAGAATGGCTCTCTTCACCTGTTCTTTCCATTGTATTTCCAATAATTTTCTATTATTTTCATTTCTCCACCCACCTTACCCTGGCAGGAAGGAGCAGTGGTTAAATATACAAACTGGGGAGATAAAGGTCTTGCTCTGATTCTTATTATGAGACTGCAGGAAAGCTACTCAGTTTCCTAGGCTTTGGTCTTCTTCCCTGGAAAACGGAGGTGAAAAAATAAAGATAAGCTCCGCTGAGAATGTATCTCAGTGGTGCTGTGCTCAGTTAGCATGCACGAGATCTGCGATTTGAACCCGGGCACTTCAAAAAAAAAGCAGATAGGCTGAAACAGGAAAGACCCAGTTTTACTTCAAATTCTCAACAATATGCATCAGCATTTCGGGCAGAGTCACTGTGGGTGTCCACCAGCAGCAGACAGCACATTACACTACTCCCCCAGAATTTTCTGCTCTGATCCCTGGCCCCTTCTGCCTCTGTTCCTGACCAGTTGCCTGCTCTGCCTTTAGATCGTGATTCAGTTTTGAGCCTCTCAGCCTTGGGGAAACATGTGCTCAGTGGCACCAGGGAAATTTATGAGTCTTAAGTCCCTAAGATCTAAAAGAAATAGTTCCTTCTAAATTGTGAATCTGAGTGTTGAAAGACTCCATGGTTCCCACGATGCTCCCTGTTATGATCAGGATAAATCTCAGCTCCCTAGGATGACCTATGTACAAGGTTCCTTCTGACCTAATGCCCTGCCAACCTATCCAGCTTCTTGCCCCCACGTCCCATCCTGTGGTTTCCCAGTCACCTGCATTTCCCAAGCCAGCCATGCTCTTGGCTCTGGGCCCTGTGCTGTCTGCCCTCATCTTGTTAAGGTCATCAGCTCCCCCAGGGTTTCTGCACACTACCCCCTCCATACCCGCCAACCAGAGCTCTCATTTGTCTGGGCAGGGGTTGAACCTTTCACTCCCCATCCCCAGCAGCCTGCATGGCACCTCCCCCAGAGGAGGCTTCCACTGCACCTTAGTGTGAGTGAAGGAAGCAGAAAACGAGAGGAATTCTTCAGCACACATCTTCTCCACACTCCCAAGGCAACCACGAGCCTTTAAACTGCAAGCCACGTTCTGACAATAAGGCTCTGCTAATCTAGTCTGGGAAATGAGGGGGAGGCCAGGGTAAGCACTGGGAGAGGTTGGCCGTGAGTACCACACTTTCCCCCTGCAGTTTCAGGGGCAGTCACCCCCGAGAGGAATGTGAGCTTGCACAACCCACCCTCTGGACACTGACGAGGCCAGCAACTTCCACCAGCTTCATGGTGTGAGATGCTTGGGGCAGGGCAAAAACAAGGCTAGGCTATTCACTCTACTGCAGGAATTTCAGACCACTGGCCATTCAGTTCCAGGGCACACAACAGCAGCTCCTGCTTGGATAAAGCCCTGGTAACTGGGGTGATACCCCCTGGGTCAGTCGCATCAGGCTATGGGGGCTGATGGGGAAAGAAGGGTTGACATTGATTAAGTAGAACCAGGCACAATTAGGCATTTTACACGCCTCATTTTGTTAGATTGACATACCAACCCAATGAGGCAGAAGTCTTGATTTTATAAATGAGAAAGCTAAAGACCAGAGAGGTTAAGTCACTTGTCCAAGCTCACACAGTAAATGCCCAGGCCCAAATTTAAATCTAATTCTGTGACACCAAATAGCTTGCTCTAATCACACTGGATCTCTATCCCTGAATAATTCCCTCGTTAAAATTTGAGTCTATCGGTCCTAATCCAGGAGGGTAAGGAGGCCATGGAAGGATGGCTCTGTCACCGTGTACATACATACCAGTGAACTAGGGACTTGGGATGTAGCTGTCACCTGGGAAACCATACTTGGTAAACTGTCCCGGGACCCCTGTGCTCACCACCCAGCTCCTCCCCAGGGGTGACCTCAGGCAAATCCCCAAGGGCCTAGAGCAGTGGGACCACTCCAGTCCCAAAGATGCTTCCTCAACCACTGCCCCCAACACCAACTACACCCAGGGGCTTCTTGTTCAGCACTGCAGATGAAAGGAAGCCACACTACAGCAGCACCGGAAACCCTGCGGCCAGCAGGTACTTTCCAGATCTTCAGCCACCTCTCCGCCCAGTGGAAAGGGCAGCAGGTAGGCTCAAGAAAGCAGTTGCATCAGGTTGGGTGCAGCTCCAAGGTGGAAAGCAGCAGCAGCACAGCATCCGGGCGGAGAAACTTCCCCACCCCCACCCCCCACCTGGAGGATGGAGACCAAGGCGTCAATTCAGAGCTGCGGCATCAATTCAGAGCCGCTTCTGTCTAGGGCTCTGGCCCAGGTTAGCATCCAGGGCACACTTAAAGCTGTGGCAGCCACTGCAACCTTAGCACAGTGGCTTCCAGCCCAGTGATGAAAGCAGGTTTTAAGAGGGAGGATTGCTGGGTGTGGTGACACATGCCTGTAATCCCAGCAAAAAGCTTATGTATTCAGAAGTACTTAAGAGTATGGAAACACTACTCACCCTCGTCAGTGGATAAATCTATAGGTCAGTGCGCAGCTAGGAGGCAGGGCCTAGTTGGAGGCAGTTGGTCAGTGGGGACATCATCAGGGGCATGCTTGAAAGGAATGTCTTTCCTCAGACTTTTCCTCTGCTCTCTGCTTCCCCAGTGTTATAGGTTGCACAACCTTCCTACACCAGGCTCTTCTGCTATAATGTTTCTGCCTTAGAGCCAGCTGACCATGAACTGAATCCTCTGAAACTGTAAGCCAAAATAAACCTCTCCTTCTTTAAATCCTGTATGCTAAGTATTTTGTCCCAGGAACAGAAAAATGACTACCATAACAATCAACAAGGTTTCCCATCCATCCTGCAGTCTGTGAGAATGAACTCCAACCTCCCTCACCTGATTCTATATCCCAGGTTGGGTGTGGAGTACAGTGCACTGGTTAGAAGCAACCTGTTTCCCAGGGCAGAATGAAATCTGTCAATGAACATGTGATTTTTCAACTCTACCTTGGATTTGAAAATAGAGGTTCTTGATTTCTAGCATTAGGTTGATGGATTTACTGACTTGGGTTATGAGAGAAAATGATGTAAAAACAAATATGCAGCTCCCACCATGCTTAACAACATAGGATATAAACCAGGGCAAACCCAGCCATCCCCCTTTCAAAAAGAGCACCAGAATCAGATACAGGGGTACATGCCTATAATCCCAGCATTTAGGAAACTGAAACAGGGTCATAAGTTTGAGGCCAGTTTGGACTACACAGTGAGACAGAGAGAGAGAAACACAGAAGCAGTAATGGGAAGAAGCAAAGTACTTTAGGTTTTCTGATGTGCTTATGATGGAAATTATGTAATTTGTTGGCTCATACTTGGACGATGCAATTGTGATTCTGGGTCCTAAAATTTAGTCATAGAAATGCCCCTCACCTTTCAATATTTCCAACACAGTACCAGAAGAAGAACACACCCTTAGTGGATGTCATTGCTGATGTGAAAACCTCCTAGGGTGATGTCTTCACCTGTGCCTGAACTCCAGGCATCCTTAAATCTCCTTTTGAACACATATGAGATACCTTCAGGATTCTTAGGCTCTCCTTCCATCCTCAGTTTTCAAATCCACCCCACCATAGATGATGTGTAAGTTTGACTCAATAACCACACATTTGAAGAAAATGTAAGTCTACTATTCACCTAGAGGTAGCTAGGTAAAATTCCAGGCATAATGGTAAAAAGGAAACAATCAACTGTACAGTGCTCAGCTTCAAACCTAAACCTGTAAAGGGAAGAAGGGTCTCGGATACCTCCAGGACCAGGCAGGTAACACAAATAAACAAATAGGTCAGGTGAGACAGTATAAAGTGAGAGAGTATAAGAAGAGGCAACCTCTACTTAATTCTGATTGTCCTCTTTTAAAACTGCCACACCTTCTGATTGCTCCAGAGAAGCCAGAAATTCTGATTTTAATATGAAACCTCTTGATTTTAGAGGGCATCTCAATTTTCTTGCAAACACTAGGTAAGCTAAATCAAGCTGACAGCCTGCCAATCTTCCACGCTCTGCTGTACAAGTGGTGGACAGTGTCTCCCCTAACCATGGTATTAGACCGCCACTCTTCAGTCACCACTTGCCACTGCAACACAGGCATCCATGCAGAGCTGGACTCCTGAGCCCTGGAGAATAACTAAGTCTACAGGAAAAGTGAAGGGCTCAGCTGAGCTACCCAGGCACGGAGCAGGCCACCACGGCTACTGCCCAACTCTAGGACTAAATGGCCGACTGCTCCTGTAGGAAGCCTTCGGGACCCGGGAGGCTTTTCTCTGGTTCAGAAGCCACAGCTGCCTCTCGAAGGACTTCCAGGTGCTCCTCTGCAGCCGACAGGGACTGATCAATCCAATCCAGGCCCCCAGTCAGGTGGCAGGCATTCCTGGTCACCAGCACTAGATGACTGACGGACAGAAGCAGGGCAGTCATCCTGGGCAGGGGGAAAAAAAAACAGGATCAGATCCCTTAGGAAATAAGGGACTTAGCACAACATCCCAAATGGAGACATTCCAGACTAGCATTCCACAAACTGGAGACCCTTCCCTGTGAGGCCAGTGGGAATGGAATATGATGGTTCTATGCTCAAATAGATTTGAGGATGGCCAGATTAAACAAGGTTAAATGAGGCGTGTCTCAGAGCTTTTGATTTACCTAAGAAAGCTCCAAGGGAGACTACAAGATGCTTTGTCTCACAAACCTCGTTAAGACCGCAGAAGTCACTTTCTGCAGCTCACCTATTACCATCGCCCAGATGAGTGTTTTGTGAAGCAGTTCAGAGCTGATCAGTTGGATGAGCAGATCTCTGACTGCTGCCACTTAAAAATCACCTTGAGTATCCCTTACTAATCATAAATCAATAAAGTTCAGGGATGGCTTACCCCAAAAAATTAATTGAAAATCAAACTTGAGGAAGAGTTTGTGTTTAGTACTGAAAAGATCTACTGTAAAATACCTTTGAGAGAGTGAGTCTGCCAGATGCATCTGAGGATATGTGACAGATTAGTAACCCGCGGACAGAGATGAGCAGCAGCAGGAGTGGGGCAGAGAAACCAAAGCTGAGGTCCCACAACTCACCGCTTATCAACAACCAGTACCCAATGTGCCTGGGAGACAGTCTTAAAAAGCAAAGGAGGAAAGAGGCGTGTGTGTGTGTGTGTGTGTGTAATGAGTTTACATTAGGTAAGGAACACAGCTATCTCATAAGGCCACGCACCCTGTGAGTATTAGGGGAGGAGCAGGAGAGGACCGTTTCTGGGTTGCCCAGTGGAGGTGAGGACTACCACGGGGCATGTGCCCTCTCCACTCCTTGCTCTGCTCACCCCCGTTCATGGACAGCACTCACAGTTGGGTGTGTCAGCTTTTGGGTCCAAAGATCGGCAGGAGCGGCGAGGGAGCAAAGGCACAGCTAGAACTTGGCATGGCCAGATGTTTAACCAGGAAATTCTAAAACCTCCAACTGGTTCTTTCTTCTCAGGGGTTTCAGAGAAAGAGGTCTGGCCTCTGATATCATTACCTGGCCACGCCTGGTCCACTAAGTGGCTGACCGTTCACATCAAAGTCAATTTACCCAGACCTGGGGCTGCCCTGAGAACCCAGCAGAACAGCTCTCTACACAACTGGATCGGCCAGCCTCACAGACAGGACAGGGAGCCTCAGTGTGAAGAGACAAGTGGGAGCTCCACCCCTCACCGTGCGTCCAGGAGCTTGGGGTCCAGCGGGGGATACATGGACTTCACCACGTCATCCACTCTGAAGGGAGGCAAAAGCAATCATTTTCAATATTTCACTTACCTCATCTCCTTTTCTCTTGCCTTCCTCGCTCTCCATATTCCACTCCTTCTCTGGTGAAATTCCAGACCCTGTCTTCCGTGGTTCTCTAACTGCCTCTAGAGGCTCAGTGAAAAGACTTCAGGTGCCGGTTTAAAAAAATACTTTGCTTCCTGGTTGTTTCAGTCTCAATGGTTTAAACGTACAAGGTCACACTCATGGACTGACGTTCAAGATTACTACTGAATTAAAAAGGCAACTGCCAAACCATAGGTAAAGCTTGATAGAGTTTGTATAAAAACAAACAAAAGCTATGAAATATACAGAGAAAAATCTGGAAGACTATTTACAATTTAATAGTGATTATCTCTTGAAATTAGGACAGGGTAGAATTAGGGAGCACTTCACATTCCAGATAATCTGTGTCTGCAATATGAAATTTTTATAAGCATTTATTACTTTTGCTTTCAAGGAGGGAGGGGTCATGGCTACTGAAGTTACACAGAACACTAAAAAAGTCACAAGTTTAATTTAAATTCAAACTGCTCCATTGAGTCCCTTTCCCCATGCAGTACAGTTCAAGGTTAATTTGTTTTAAGTCAGGTTCAGAAAGGAACAACAACCCATTCCAATTTGTGAAGTACAAGGTTTCTTTCTAAATCTTTGCACACAGACCAATTGACAGGAAGGAAAAATAAAGATGTATTGTTTGGTTTCTGAAAGCACTTGAAAATAGATGCCCTCATTTTTACTGAGGGCTGAGCAGCTGGTGAGGAAGCGCAGAGATCCAGTTGCCCGTCACCCAACTGGCCAGGCCCTCCTTTCTCTCTAGTGCCCACTGAGGAAGCCACTCTCCTTGAAATAATAGGCCGCAAGGTACTATATGGAATAAATGGAGCAGGAAAGACAATGGGGATGGGAATTGGCCTGAAGGAGAAAATATGAAGGCAAAAAGACGAAGTCCCAACTGAATTAGGCAGCGAGCAGTCAGGCAGCAGTCTAACAGTCTAGCAGTCCACGGTGCTCCACAGCACCAGGGCAGGCCCACTCCTGGCGGTGCCACATCCTCACCTCTGCATACTACCTACCAGTCCTGCTCACCCTCAGACACCTCCCTTGGCCCCTCCTGAAATGCTGCTCCTAACTTGTACTGTGGGGGAACGGTCCAACCCCTCGGGTGGCTCTTGGAAGAGACAAAAAGCAGGGTGGAGAGGCCAGCAAATAACAGCCATGCAGATTCTCTAACAATCACAAGTGAGCTACCAGCAGGACACTTCCTCACCGCACTGAACTCCTGGGCAGAGTTTAAGGGCAGCAAGGCATGAATCCCTCAGAGGATCTCACAGGCTGTCCACCCACAGGAAGCTGGTTGCTTTTGTTTGGCTCATTTAGAAGCAGGGAAAGGCCTGGCTCCTCGTGATTTACCCGACAGAACCTGGGGGTGGAGGGCCTCCAGGGAGAAGGGCCAGGTGGCTGATAAGGAAAACATCCTGATTTGGATTGTTTCTAGGTTTAGGCATATCCACATACCAGCCACCAGATGGCAGCACAAACTTAGTACTGTACTGCCCTTTGCTCTAAGAAAAGCGCTTTATTTTTCTTAGCGAAGTGGAGCCCAGATGAGGGGGTGTAGTTGTTGATTGCAATCCTGCTGGTTGCCTCCCACATAGGACTTCTGCAAACAGCCTGGAATTTGGGAGATCTGTACCCTATATGAATTCACCTCCCACCCAGTCCAAAAAGCTGCCGTTTGGGCTGTGGAGGGGGGTGGTGAGTGAGGGCCACCACATCAAGGTTGAGATTCCCAAATTAGTCCCCAGTAGCGATACAGGCTGGGCACAAGGGCAGGGCCAGGGGGGTCACTGGAAAAAGAAGGTGGGTGCCAGTGGGAAAGGATGGCTTGCTGGAGGATGGAGACATGAGGGAAGGCAGAGTGAAAATCCAGCTAGAATGTGACAGGGAGTAGGGAGAAGCCACCAGGGAGCTGCAAAACAGACTGTTGGAACCAGTAACACTAGAGCTGCTGAAAGGCCTATCAGATGCACGCTGAAGCTGAAGGTGGGGATCATGGGAGACTAGCTTAGCTGCTGAGTCCCCATATCCAAATCTCTGGACATACTGAGACACAGACAACTAAAAACTAAAGGTGCCTACCTACTACAGCCTGGCACTGCAGGCTACCTGTTGCTTCCCTCATGGAATGTGGGGACCACAAGGCTGTTGATCACTCACCTGGGGCTGATCCGCTTGGCCACCACAATAATGTCACTGACACTGGCTGAGGTCTTCATCTTGGTCCCCGAGCCCATTGTCATGGCAACGAGTTTTTCTGTCAGAGTGTGACAAATCTAATGCAACAGAGAGAAAAGTGAGGAGGGAGGACCTGGTGCCAAGGGCTTCTGCCACCCCCACAAAGACAAATATGGCCCCACCCTGGGCGCCACCACACAGTTGGCCCTTTACCCTAACCGGCTGAGCAGAAGTGAAAAGAACAAGATGAGAAGGAATGGGGAGGGACAAGCATTGTGGGGTAAACCTCAGATCAAGGGCAGAGTTTTGGCTCTGAGAAGTCTAAGCTGGAATAATCCATCTAAGAACAATCATGTGTTCTGACTTCACCTTCTCATTTAGGGGGAAAAACTGGACTTTCCATTCCTTTACTTTGTGCGTAAGTCTCCCTGAAGGACAGTATCTGCGGTAGAGCACCTGAAGAAACAGGGCTGGACAGAGGGCAATGGTTCCCCGAAAGCACATTCTCCAAATGATGGCACTCATTTCAATGATTTTCAAGGGTAATGTGTCAGCATGTTTGTCAGATGATGATGAAAGGACCTTAGCAAAACCAGGGGAAAGGCAAGCCTACGACACATGGCCTCTTCAGCACCTACCGACAGCGTTAGCCACCCCCTCACCAAGTTCGTTTTCTGGTTTTCTGCCTCCCCCAGGTGAGGAGAGGATATGTTCCTGTCCCTGCAAAGAACTCCACTGCCTGCTGTGTACTTGGGGCTGGAGAGAAGAGCAGAAAGAAGCCCTGGAGCCCACAGGGGGAAATGCCCAGCCCTCTCCCTCAAACTCCCGCCACAAGGTTCAAGGGCAAGTGACTAAGCAAATGGATTTGAAATCCCATGAAGAGGGTAAAGAAGCTTGTTCCTTTGATTTGAGGTCTCTAAGATAGACGCTGGTTTCCATCTCCTAAGACGGTTCCCAGCTACTCCCTCTCCCTCCACAGATGCCATTTATCTTCCCTTCTGACAGATAAGGAACAAAACCCAGTCATAGGACATACCCTGGTTGGAGAAGGAAAATATAATGTGGTTTTAGTGCTGTAGTCATTATACCCAACTATTTATATCTATAACTATATCTGTGTCTACAGTAGAACTTATACATCTAAACAGCTTCCTGGAATGAAATAGTAAGTCCAGACTCTGAGGCAACAATTTCCTACTAAGCTTTCTTTGCTCCAAGACAGAAAGCCAAAGAAGCAAGATACAGAATTTTTTAATATCTTGTACTGAATAACAAGGCTGTCTTTTTTGAAATCTTGAATAATTACTAGACAAGGAGTAAAGTTACTCAAGTGAAGAAACTCATATCTGAAACTGGTCAAGTATTTGTGAATTATTATTATTCTATCCAGTAGGCAAGTATCAGAAAACTAATGCTGAAATATAAAAATTACTCCAAATGCAAATTGGATGCAATTTTATGTTGGGCACTCAAAGATAAACTGCCTTCAAGTTGAAGTACGCAGGATTTGGATTTTTTTTTTTACTCTGACAGTTCTATTTGGCTACTGTCATAGCTACTTTCTAGTAACTGAAGTCCAAATACAGAACTCAACTTGCTGTACAGACCTGAGCTCTCTGTCCAAGAAAATGCTTAGGAAAAGCAGCTGCATGGCCTTCAGCATGCAGCTTTCCCTTCAGTTAGTAAAACTGTGGCTAGTGACCACACAGGCCATCTGTCCTCCAGGACACCATGTTAAACAGACCAAATGAAATAAAGCCTAACAAAGATCTTGAGAATACTAAAGTAAAACAGACCAAAAAGGCAGGAGTGGACACAGACAATAGAAATGCCAAGTATCAGGCTAAAGAAAGGCCTCTTGCAAGGTTCAGTGCACTTCCTAATGTCTCTGGTCTACACCTGGGGTGTTTTGGTGACTGCCATTGATCTCAGAGGGAATCAGAAAGAGTATTACCTTCAAGATGGCGATGCAGTGGGACATGAGACCCCTGGCGAGACAAGAAGAAGATGTCAGTGTTGATCTAGAGAGCCCACCTACCTCCACCCCCAGCAACTACTTCTACACTATCCAGTGCTGACCAGGGAGCACGGCTGGGTACCACCCAAGGGCACTAATGCCTTGGTGTGACATTGGCAAGCCCAGGATCCCTTCCCTTGCCCCTCTATGTCCTACGCAGTCCTCCAGCCAGCTCAGCTCTCCACCTATCAAGTCATGCTTTTTATAACTCTGCCCTTCTGGTAAACTGTTCCCTTAACCAACATGCTCCCTCTTCCTCTTAGAATCAAAAGAAACCCCTTTGTAACATCTTTCCAGAAAGCCACCTTGACCTCCTTCTTGTGTCCACTGCACCATGCACAGAGATCCCCTATAGTTCCTATGATGTTATATTTGATATAATTCTAGTTTCCCCATCATTTGAGTATCTGTGGGGCCTGGTACAGTGCCCTGCACATAGCAGCCCACAAACATGTGCCCAGTGAATGGATGGATGACTACATGGCCATGGGAGAGAAGTGGCACAAACTTCTCCAACAGCAGGGACTCCTGCTGGATGGAGAGATCCATCCAGGATGCTCAGGACAATGCTGCATTCCTGAAGCCTGACTGTCAAATTCCTGGGTATCCTAAGAATAAGCCAAACACATGGGGGCGACTTTATAATAATCTCTGCTACACATCTAAAGGCCAGGGTATTCAGGTCTACAAAATGGCTGGGGTATAGGGATCAAGGACAAACA
>RJWT010040819.1:0-12424 GCA_004365215.1 Cuniculus paca
CCTTCAGACATAGTAAAGCTCAAACAGAACAGAATAGAACAGAAAGAATAAAAACAAAACAATGAATTCAATAAAGGACTTCAAAACAAGACAATAGTAAATCCAAAATGGTTACCATAATATATCTTGCTATCTTTGAAATAGCTGCTCATACCATTGGATTTAACATAATCAAATAAAACAAAAGAGAATAAAACCCAACCCAACAAAACAATGAAAATGATACAGGGCTTCAAAACAAGACAATAGGGAATCAACAATCACTATCACCCTCAGAAGGAGATCCCCCCCTAGATGCCACCATGCTTACTGCTACCCTCTGAACAGATGATCAGACCACAGGCCCTAGACCTGCAAGGTCAGTGAAACACAAAAGCACCACAGGCATCCAATTGCATTTCACCTTGATAGCTGTCATCACAACCTGAGTTTCTCCAGATCAGCCAGTTGCTTATGGGTGGGGGGAGGGGGATTGGTACTTCTTGTTTGCCAGCCTGTGTGCCAGAAGGGGCTTGGGTCTGGCTGGCCCCACTCCAGCAGTGGCCTGTGCAGGGCACTGGTTCCCAGGGGGGCTGGTTTCCTGATGGGGCCTTGTTCTCTCCCCTCACAGTCTGTGAATGGCGCTGACTCATGGGGAAAGGCTTGGGTCTGGCTGTCCCCACTCCAGCAGCAGCCCATGCATGGCACAGCTTCCCAGGTGGGGCCTTGTTCTCTCCTCCAACAGTCTGAGAATAGTGCTGACTCACAGGGAAAGGCTTGGGTCAGGCTGTCCCCACTCCTGTCTTCCTCAGGTATTTTGATCACATCTTGTACAAAAAGAATTACGAACTATGTTGTGATGGAGAAATTATAAATTTAGGTTTTGGATTTTGTTTTTGTTAGTTAGCTTTCATTTGCATTAATTTTTTTCTAATAATACAAACTATTTAAATCTAAATTTGTAACTTTAATTACTGGCTTTAGCCTTTAAATCTATGCCTGGAATTTCAGCTTTAGACCTGATTAACTGGATTTTCTTTTCCAGCTCAGATTCCTTGACAGTTAGTAGGAGGGATGATGCTTTGTTCTTAGGGTCTGCCCCATGCATTTTGGAATGTTTAGCACCATCCCTGTCCTTTAGCCACTAGATGCCAGCAGGAAATATACACACAAAAAAAGTCTCCACACATTGCTGATGACTCTTGGGGAACAGAACCATTTAACCTCTGGTTAAGAACCACTGCTATAAATGCTTTCAGAAAATATCAATCATGTACTACTTTGAAGATCTTAAAATGGTCCCAATCCTAAGGAACCATGCACTGAGAATAAGAAGCTACAAAAGCCAATATAAACATAAATATTAGCAAGTAGTAATAATAATGATAATGACAATCGGCATATACCAAGTCTACAGTTATGAAAAGGAGAGAAGAATCAGCTTAGGAAAAGATAAGATTAAGCATCCCTGACCACTACTTTATTGTTGCACCCTAAACTTCAAGAGATGGTGCTTGAAAGATGGGGAAAATTCTGAAAAGTGTGTCTGTGACTGGGTTGGGATGAGTAGGAAAGAGCAAAATGAGGGATTTGGTGGGGAAGGGGAGACAGTTTCCTGTCAGAGATAAGGGCATAATTACATACACAGGGATAGAAAACTTCAAAAGAGGGAAATAGCAAGCAGGTGGGATAAGCTGAAACTAAGATCTTTCTCACGATAACAGCAGCCCAACTCTTCCCGTGATCACATTCCAGAATGGCTGCCCATCCACAACACCCTCACATTTCTCAGCTGCAGGTTTCAAGCTAACCTTCCTCTAGGAGAGCTTCCATTCCCTCTAGAGCAACCCCTCTAGTTGTCGCTGCAACTCTGACCAGATGCCACCTCTGCTAGCAAAGACCTCAGTCTCCTGAGACGTTGTGCCTCCATTTTGAGAGCTATCCCTGTTAGAGAACTTCCAGTATACAGGTGAAGTCTGTATGCTAGAAATCTCTGATGTCTGATCCCAGCTTTCTCTTCTGAGGCCATACAAAGCAAACCATAACCATCTTCCACATGAAACTTCGCAATACCCCAAAGCAGCCAACAAATCAGCCCTCCTAACTCAATAAATTATCACATCTCCAACTTTTTTCATTTTTCCTCTTCTGAGCTGGTTTCAATTCTTTTCATCATACTGGTCATGCTTGTATGAATACTCACTGATTTACATCTGAGATTGAGTTGGAGGTGCTGCTGGGACACATATGGGATAGAAGAAAAGGTGCTCTTCTCTTCACATGTTAAGTCACACCTTCTTGATTTGCTTCCTTTCCAGAAAATTCTTATTTAGCTGCTGTTGGAAAATATCACACCATGTCTGGGACTCTGTGATCGATTTTTCCCTAGCCTCCTTCCCTTCTTCTTATTCTATCTTATGCCTGGTTCTGGCTCTCTTCCCTACTCTGAGAACTTTCTATTTCCTGCTTCCATTTTTATAGTTTCCTCAGTTATCCCCGTCTTCTAGATAATAATCCCAAAAACAAATAACTTCTTGTTGAATATTTTTTACATTCTCCACAATCCAAAAGCCAAAGAGGTAAATACAATTTAGTGCTCTCCTCATTGCCTCTTCCTCTTAGGGCAAAGTTTTATAAATACTTATTTATAATTATTGTCCTAGTCTGTCTTCACATCTTCTTTTTTCTTAGCACTCTCCATCTAACTTATTACATATTTTACTTAACTGTTTACTGTCCGTGATCCCTAGAGTAAATTCTGGGAAAAGAAGTATTTTACACTGCTACGTCCTTAGTATTTTAAAGAGTGTCCAGCATATTGTAAGTACTTAGTGTGTAATCCAAAAGTTCATGCACTACAAACTTAATCCCCACATAGATCAATGGTATCTATAGGGGGGCATTTCAGAGGTAATTAAGATTTGATAGGACCACAAGGGTGGGGCCCCTTGATGGTATTAGTGTATCAGAAGAGGAAGACACCCTAGTTAAAACATTCATTCTGCCTTGCCATGTGATACCCTCTGCCATCTTATGATGGGGAAATAAACACTTATCAGATAATGGCACCTTAAAATATTGACACCCAGCTTCCAGAATTATAAATCTAAATAAATCTCTATTGGTCATAAACAAGCCAGCCTTTGGTGATCAGTTACAGCAGTGGAAAATGGACAAGACCATGAATGAATGGCAAAGTCATTGATAGCTTTCACTGATGTCCATTGGGCAAACCTCCCATGTGTATTCCCTTCTGCTCAGACTTCATACTTTCCTACTTTGCACATACCGATCCAGGTAAGATAGATTGGTAGTTTCCAAAAACACCCATCATTTGCCACCACTCTGATCATTCCTTCTACTGGCTCACAGATAGCAACTCCTCTGTCAAAGTAATCCATGAAAATTCCCTAAGAATTCTTTCATTTTTTTCTACTTTTTTTTCTGCTCAGTTCCTACCAGCTTTAGCTACCCCAGTTTACCCCAGACTCACACTTAAGCCATTGTTCCTACAAATTGTCTTGCAGTAGTCTGTAAACATCACCAAAATCCAAGATCCATGGGTTCTTATAATTAAAGCATCTGTTCTTTTAAGTCTATAACATGGACTTTTTTCTCAATTTACAGCTTAGATTACCACGGATCTTCTGAGATTTCCGTTGGTTCTATTTCAGATTACTTGAGCTTAGTCTGATCTCTTCTCCTTATATTTGAACACTAGGTACATCTTGTAGGTGTCTGTTGTAAAGTGTGCTATTCGTATAAAAGGTACACTCAGGTAAACAAGCTACATAAGACAGATCGAAAGCAATTCCCAGTCCTATAGGTGTTGATAGTCCAATTTATCACCCTGATTCTTTGCTCCAGGGAGCCAATTCAACATCCTCTTATCTACCCTGGCACATCCCAGTGACCCAACTTCTAGTCACCAAGAGGAACACATTTGAAGGACACACAACAGTTCAAACAACATTTTTCAAAATGCAGTGGAAGGGCATAAGTCAGGGTAGAGAGTATCAAATTTTGAAGATGTACCTAATGCAAGGTAAGAGATAAAACTGACCAAGAAATTTAAAATAGAGTCCCACTGGGAGATATGTACCTATGTTGTGGGTAGGAGTAGTCAAATACAGTAAGAAAGAAGGGGTGACATAATATAGTTGGACTACTCTGCAGCCGCGTCTAAGAGCTAAAATATAACCTGAAAGATAATAGAGAAATGTGTCTATTTTCTATTATCCGTAAGTTCCAGCAAGAAATTGTATTGTTGCAGGCAGTTGCTTCCACTTTCTATTGTCATGACAGAGGGAAAAAAATACCTCTATGAAATTCTTTCCATGAGGAACATGAGCTATGCTTGACCCAATTTTCCTTGCAGAGCTGGGGCATTTCGCAAGCAGTCCTTGAAAGGCTCAGAATTATACAGCCTTAACCACGTGGTGATCAAAGTGTGGCCCTCTGGTAAAATTGAACCAAACGCAAAAATCTAAACTGAACTCTCCCATGGCTCAATATCCCCGGAGCAAATTTTGCCTGAAGCCCTTACTCTGGCCACTCCTCCAGTTCAGACTCTGAGTCTTCGGCTGTCAAATAGATTCTGACAATTCAGGAAAGAATAATGAAAACTAAAATGAAAAATAAGTTGTTTCTGTCTTTCAAAGGACAACATGGCACGCTGTCATCTTTGCATGGAGCAGACTAGCCAGCAAACCAGTGTTCTGCTTGTGTTCAGACCCAGCTTATTTTTGTCATATCAGAATTCAGTACTGGTCTTACTTCCTCCTCACCACGTTATCAAAGCTTTCAACATGGTACAATTACATGGTCAACTCACTGGAGTGCTGCAAAACAGGTTTCTTAAATACCCATCCATCGTTCTGAGAGTCAAGCTGCCCGCTACTTGTCAGGGGTCTGTGACACTACCTTTTGCCTTTATTTGAATGACTCTTATGAAATTTTTGGAGAACAAGAAGCACGCTGCTGAAAGTTAAAGAGGTAGCATGTTAAATCTACAGTAAATGATAACTTAACTCCAACTACAAGTGGTAGTATTTACTGAACCGTAGACATTAACTTTCTGTAATCATGTTCAGACTTACTAATATTAGATTGCCACTACTGGAGTTTTAAAATTATCATTGAAATGTAATTTTACTGTTCATGATGATGTAATTGCTGAGAAGCCATGTGGATGGTAATTACACAATGCAGCATATGGAACTGAACTAATACCCTGAAATCTATTAATTGTTTGGATTTTTTCCTCCTCTTTTTTATTAATTCCACTACCTGATTTGCATTTTTAGTTTAAATAAGATAAGCTATTACATCCATATTTCCTTGCTTAGTCTCAGAGAATGGAGAAGTGTGGGGGTGGAGGTAAGAGGGTATAAGTGACTGGATTATCCTGAGTTGCAGGGAGAGCACACACTAAGCACTGATATGCTGCTCCATTTGTCATTCCCTCATTCCTACTACAGAGAGCCCAAGCAGGAGAGCAGCTGTTAGTTAACTGTATTAAATATGAATAGAGAGAGAGAGACAGAGACAGAGAGACAGAGAGAGTGCAGAGTGGCTGTTACCAACCATATTTGCCAAATCCTGCATAGACTGTCATTACAATGCA
This sequence comes from Cuniculus paca, assembly GCA_004365215.1. NCBI lineage: Eukaryota > Metazoa > Chordata > Mammalia > Rodentia > Cuniculidae > Cuniculus > Cuniculus paca. The sequence goes on from RJWT010040819.1 coordinate 5,606, forward strand.
TATAAAGCCCAGCAGGAAAAGAAAACTTTTTAAAATATATTTAGAAAAAACTTATAAACTAGGCACGGTGGTGCACACCTATAATTCCAGCAATCTGGGAAGCTGAGGCAGGAGGATCACAAGTTTGAGCCCAGCCAGAACAATTTAACAAGACCCTAGCACAAAATAAAGGAAAATAAAAAAGGGTTGGGAATGTAACTTAGTATGATGACCCTGGTTTAAAACCTGCACTAAACAACCATTAATCACTGTATTGTTTTATTTGACATCATATGCAAGTTAATACTATCTGCACACAGAAAAAATTATGACTGTAAGAGGTGAGAAAACACCTCGGATTCCTCATAGCACTACCCATATTGCTTCCAAGCAGTAATTCAGACTTACGTCTTTGTCTCAGTCATCTGTTGCTGTTTGCATCCATCAGAGGTGGCAGAGAGCACAGGTTGTAGCCATCTGCCTGGGCTTGCACCCTGGCATGGCCACTTGTTCTCTGTATGATTTGGGGGGCATTAATTTACTTCTCTCTCCCACATTTCCCCATACTCAAAGGCCTGTATTAGTACCTTCCTACCTGTTACTCTGAGTATTAAATGAGTGAGTGTACGTACTTAGAATGGTGTCTGGCACTGAATAAGCACATTTATTCCAGTGCTGGTTATTATTGGTCATGAGCAATGGAAATGGTTTCTGGTTAACTGAAGCAGAAAAGGAATGTATTGAAATGGAATCAGGTAGGTTGCAGAACTGACAAGAGAACTGGAGAAAGCGCGTGAAATGGGCAGGAACAAAGGCAGCTACACACCAGGTTTCCCCAGACCGTAGCAGCCACTACCATCAGTGGCACCACAGTGCCATCCCAGTGCCACAGGACGCTGCCCGGTCTGACCCTGCATTTGGCCTCCATTACCACTGGGACATCACGCTGCTGCAGAGGAGTCCTACCTGAGCCTCCCCCAACACAACACCAGCCCTAGAGTCAAAGTACCACGCAGGGGATAGGGTCCGTCAGGCCTCTGTCACCAGATGCTGCACCAGGAGTGGGGAAAACAAATATCCAATCTCTTCAGTTCCCTAAGTGAAAGATGGGGCTCTGCCTTTCCCCCAAGCCTCAGAGCTCTGAAGGTGACAAACACAGGAACGAGGCTTGAATACGGAATAGAAAAAACAAATTCGAGCCAAACTGAAGCCTACGGCTGAGCTAAACTGCCTGGAATAGAAACTGCTGGGTCACCCGGCCCATCAAGGCAGAAAAAGAAAAATGACTATGAGACCCAGAAGGCAGGGACTGACCCATGTCATAAGAGCTCAGGTGCAAAGCATAGAAAAATTGGAAAAGGCCAGTAGATGTGGGCCTCCAGGCAGGAAGAATCAGACAGGAAACCTACCCTGGAGGTGACAGTCACAGGGACACAGCCTTCCCCACAAGATGGAGATGATAGGAGCCCATCTACACCAAGCATGTTGGTCTTAGGACTCCTTTGCAACTTTAAAGAGTGTTGAAGATTTCAAAGATCTCTTGTTTATGCAGATTATACCTATGAACACTTACTCCATTGAAAATTAAACAAAAATATTTTAATTTACATTAATTCATTTAAGGTAATTAAACCCCTTAGATATTAATATACATGACATAGCTTTATTTAAAAAAAAACAGCTATTCCTCCCCGCAAAATGTAGACAGTGTGGTGTTTTTATTGTTTATGTTTGCAGATATGGTTTACTGGTTGTCTCCAGCCTGCCTCTCTATTTGATCTGTTATGAAGACAAAAACTATGTCACTTCTAGAAAAATCTAGTTGTGAGAGAATGTGAAAATGGCAAATAACATGTCAGTGTCTTTACGAAAATAACTTGACCTTGTAAATCCTCTGCAAGCATCTTGGAGACCCTAACACAGTAGACCAAGGATAGGAACAATTTAGAGCTAAAAAAGACAAATACAGGCTTCACAAGGAAGTACAAGAGATGAGCGATGATTACAATTATAGCAGTATACTCTGACTATATATATAATACATATATAAAACACCTTGTTATTGACAAAAAAAGCATTTAAACATACACATTATTTTTGGTACTCACAACAATCCTAAGTGGCATTATTCTCATTTTACAAACAAGGACTCCAAAGTTGCGAGAGGTGAGTTAATATGCCCAGTGTCACCTAAGGGGAAAAGCTAAATGCCACATTCCCACCGCTACCCCATATGGAAATTGGTTTTATCTTCAAGGATGTAGAAATGTGGATATAGGCGTCTGCATCTGCTACATAGAAAAACGAGACCCAGAGTTTGGAAAAAGACTTGCTTTGATCTGCAAGGAGGAGGAGACTTGGGTCTGGATCCCAGATTTGTTGGCTCCAGATCGGTCTCAGTAACTAAGCAAGCCTGTGCCACTGGTAAAACCTTCCACAGAACTTTTTTTAAAGAGTTGGATTCTAAATTCACCCAGCAGATGAATGTCTGCTTAGATACAGACAGTGAATTAATTTATCCTTTGTTCTTTAATCCTATTCACACATTAAGGAGTTCTTTGAGGCCTTCAACAACTGGACCTGGATAGTAGGAAGGAAGGAAGGAAGGAAGTTTGGAGGGATCTGTCAGAAAAGAAGTAGGTAAAATGAGTAATAGTGATTACTACAGTTTAGGGCTTCTTCACCTAAGAGTTCATTCACTCTATTTTTTTATTTTTACTTTTTTGAGGAAATACAGTATTCACGTAAACACTGTCTCGTGGAGACAAAGAACCTGAAGCCTAGTATAAAAGCCATGCTTTTTAAATATACTATTAATAAATGTATGTGACTGCTTTTGATATAATGAAGCTAAGTAATTGTTAATTTACTAAATGTAACATGTTAATTTTTTCAGTGTCTTCCATATAAAAGTTGTCACTAAACAACACTCCAGAGCCCCATTAAAATCACTGAATGCAAGCAAATTGAATTAGTGTTCGCTTTCGAGGCAAAGCATGCTATTCATATTAGGTCTGTAGATGTGGTAATGCAAGCATTAAGGAGGGTCCGAAAGCAATTTGGAGAATCAATGGCTGGGAATGGGGCCACTAAGAATGGAGAGAAAAAATAGGTTAATTATTATGAAAGGAAAACCATCAAAACAAAGTTAATAGTGGCATTCTACGTGCCAGCCCCTCAGAGGGCAATAAGCCACTCTCAGATCCTTAAGTAGCTAAGTAATCATCATCTTGACTATAAATCATCACCAGCTCTAAACATCTTTCAGCAAGAGCCTCTTTATTCCTAGGTTCAGTGAATTTAGTACCTTTGATTGAAACTAATTATGTCTGTCTTTAAGATATACATATATATGGCTTTGCAAAAAATATTAGCCAATATTGCAGTGGATATATCTGAGGAGTGCTTTGGACATCAGTTATTCTCAGTTACTGAGTAAGAATGACACTACATGCTAGTATACCAAAGTCACTTTGATATAGCTCAAACAAACATCTATTATCTTTCCTTTGAGAAAATCTCAAACAGATGGAAGCCTTCCAAGGCAGTTTTTAGTTCATTACAACTTCTCACCAAACAAAACCTCTAAAGATAAACAGCCATTGACAATAACAAAGTCAGATACTAAAGCACAAAGTCTGAAGAAAGGCCACTTCCTTTGCCTCCCAACTGTAGTCTGCCCTGGTGACTGCAGATAGGGCACTACCTTGGAGACACTTTCGTGCCCTGAGTAAGGGTGACTTGCATTTCTCTGAATAACTCAGATGTCCTGACTGAATACAGAAGGGAGATTTCGAGGTGGTGTCATGACCTTGCCCTTGCATGTGGGCAGGACCTGTGACTTGCTTCTAATCAACAGAAGATGCCATTCTTGGGATTATGTCGTGTCGGATTCTATCTTGCTGACAGATTCACCATGCATCTTGCATCCTTTTACCCTGCTGACTATGAAGATGCCCACTGCCATACTGTGATAAGCCCTGTACAGAGAAACACAGTAACAAGGAACCAAGGACAGACTCCAGGAGCTGTGCTCAGCCCCTGGGTGCCAGGGCCTTCAGTCTTCTAGTGCCAAGGAAATGAAACTTAATCAGTTACTCGAGTAGGGTTGGAAACTGATCCACTGCCCTGGCCAACATCCAGTCTTCTTTCAGGAGAACCAGCCAGGACTTATGCATACAACTGACCTACAGAAACTACAAGGTGGTAAGTGGATGGTGTTTAAAGCCACAAAATTAGCATTAACTTGTTACACAGCAGTAAGAAACTAAAACACCAAGTAAACCTAAAGAAAACAGAGTTATAAAGAATCCCAAAGCAGAATGGCGTGAGTCAGTTCTGCACCAGCACAGCACAAATTCATCGTCTTCTATCCTGGGTTTCCTTGTCCTCAAGATCTTACTGACTCTTGGGGTAGTGGGTAAATCCAGTCTGTGCAGTTTGTGATTTACTCTGGTAGCTTTTTTTCCCTTCTCTGAGACACCGCCACTCTTTTCAGCTGATGGGAAACCATTTCATGCAATGAAACAAAATTTATTAAACTGTGTCCAAATGGCCTGATAGAATTTATGCACCACAAAAGTGAATCAATTTATTTCTCATTCAGACACATCGTTTTCGTTGTCCTTACATCCATTAATATAGCATCCTTCACTGGTGTTTCCCTTGCTCTAAGCTGTGTCATACCTTTATGACATTTTATGATCAGAAAGAATTCTGAGAAAAGAACCACAGATGACTCCTTGTGATTTTTTTCTGTCTTTTTCAGGTTTTTTTTTTTACTATATGGCTATAGAACCATTAACAATACCTTCATTACAGATGTAGAGAAATGACATATTGTTGGCATTTATACTATATGTGCCTTTTATTCAAAGTGCCTTTGTAAGTGATAAATGAGGTTGACTTTTAGGCACCAAGAAAAAAGGAGGTAGAGATGGAAAAATATATGGATATCTGGTCTCTTACCCTGCATGTAAAATAGCATATGCATGAGTTTTCAATTAAAAGAACAAAATACAGCCAAAGATAGGGCGAAGGAATAAAAATTAGTAGAAAGTAGAAAGTTAAAATTTCTGTAACCTATATATTTTGATTCTACACAATGTCCTCTATTTAAAAAAATGCTAAAGCAAAATTTACAACAAATCAATACATCTGCTTAATTGATCTTTGACTGAAATTTACTTTCCTCATTAGCAAAGAGTCTGCAGTTCATTTCATTAGTGTAACTATATCACTGGGGTTCACGGATAAGCTAACAGAACAAAGAAAATCCAAGGACTCCGAAATAAGCAGCAATGTTTCAGACAACATCATCAGTAAGTTCATCATTACCTTTCTATTCCAAAGTGTGAGAGGGGGAAATTTAGTTTACAAAAGAGATACAAGGAAAATACCATAAAAGTTCAAATGACAGTGTCTTAAACAATAGAGACTAAAGCCAGATCTCTTCAGAAAACTTGTGGAGTCTAAGGAAAATTTTGCGGGAAGGATTTGGGGAAAACTATCTGTTTAGAGGGAGGTTAAAGATTTGTCTTCAATTGTGTTTGCCTAGACTTTAGACTTTACACAAGAATTAAAACCATCATGCATTTCAAAGATTGGAAATTTGGGGAGAAAGTTGATAGCTAAACCTAACTTTTGGCACTTCCGCTGAGGAGAAAAGAAAGAAATTGCTCCTCTGATAGCCATGCTTTCAATGCGTAACAGGATGAAAAGAACTTCTGAGTCAGTAGCCTGTCAGTGTCAAACAAAAATATAGCACCTCCATGCAAAAAGATTTCTTTGGAGAATAAACAAAAAATGGGGTTGCAATCCAAGACACATTCATAGGCTGAGGTGCTGTCTGGTGGGTGTCCAGGGAATAGAGGGAAAAGGTGGAGTTCTACTGCAGAAAGAGAAAAGCCACCTGGTGTCTTGGAAGAGCGGTCACTGGCACACACAGCAATATGCAAGAGTGAGAAGCTTTCATTGGGGAGTGATTGCTGTCACTAGGTTAAACCAGTTTTTAAAGTCAAGCAGTCTGTTCTATTGAATTGGGCTTGCAAGGCAGTGTCTTCAGCAAGAATTCTTGGGCAAGCATCTAGCTGTCCTAGCGAGACTGCCATGTAGTCGGCTGCCATTCGGCAAATTTTCTTGTGATAGTTCCTGCTATCAGGCAAATTCTGCAGGAGAGCTTTCACAACTCCATTTTGCCAGGGTTTGACACAGGTGTTTGTGCTTGGAATCTGACAACTTTCACAGGCCTCACGCTGTGCATACTAGATGGTGCTAAAAATCCCTGCCATGTAGGTGTAGTTTTCCATAACCTCACTTCTTTCAGTTTACCCAAAGACAGAGCTACGCCTGAATCAGTTAGCACCTGTATTGTGAGCACATGACAACCCTTGCTGTCTGATTGACTTACTCTCCCCAATTTCTTAATTTGCCATGTCAGTTCATTTTAACTTAATGTGTCCTCAAGGCTGTAAACACTGCCTCTGCTCTCCTTTCATCAAATAGACACTGACAAAAGAAGGACACCTTCCCTCTTAGCCCTTCCCTAAAATTCTGGCAGAGAAGTTCCAAGTCTTCAATCATGTACTACTGTCATGAAATAATCTTGTACAAAGCAAAAATAAATTCTGAAAATAAAAACAAACATCAATCTGTTCTGCCTGAAAAGACTTATTGTCCAGCAAAAGAATTTTTAATTTGTAGAAGTCCACACCACAAAGTTCTAAAGATAATAATAACCATGACAATTATAAAACCTTAGACTTAGCCTTAAATAAATCATGAGATGGGTTAGCAAAAATGTAGGGGACCAAGCCTCACATGACAATAAAACAGTAATTG
>RJWT010040820.1:0-12430 GCA_004365215.1 Cuniculus paca
TCATCAAAACTGAGAGGGCCTTAAGTAAAAGGGAAATACAATGTGTTTTGTAACCTTTTGAAAATAGAACTAGATGTTTGATCATATGCACATATTTAATGGTATCTTCTATTTAAAATTTAGATAATATGCTTTCCCACAATCTCCAGGGTTTCTTTTTGCATAAGTTGTTAAGTCAACCATAGAGGATTCAGCTACTGTAGGATGACTTGCACTGTAGAATTAATTATTACATGATATAAGAAAAAATGGAGGCATAATCATTGAATCAACATTTTGTATTTCAGGAGATATAAAAAGATTTCATAACACCTGTTTTATTTTATGTTAGAGATAAGGGAACTAAGAATTGTGTAGCTGTCACATCTAGTGAGCACAGGGGCTGAGAGCAGAAACCAAATCCCCTGTGAATAAAAGCAAAATTTCAGGACATAAGTAGTTAACCTATCCCAATCATCCTATGACTTCACATACTTTATGGATATTTTAATGGTAATCTTATGTTATATCTATCCAGATCTTAATCCTATTCTGCTCTCCATCTACATAGCACCTTTCAATAAGATATATCTACCAACAAACTCAGAACTTACAGCGAAATAGTCTCTCTCTTCTTACACATGAACTTCATCTTCTACTAACCTAAGCCTAGTATTTCATTCTTTTTCCAGTGGTGTACTGGACCATGTGCACTGCTGCTCACCCCCATGGCTGGGTTTTCTGTTTTAATTGATGTCTTCTTCTGTTTTGCCCCATACCCCCAAATCTTCCTATTTTTACATAGACAAGTCTTATTTTATTTTCCAGAGTGAGACTGTCATCTATCTCGAACGCCTTTTGTAACCTTGACAGACTTTCTATGAAGTTGAGTCAAAGGTTTCTCTATTACCCACCAAAACCACTTTGTCATTTGACTCTTAGGGTTCAGCTGTGTCCTCTGAATTGACCATTGGTTAATCCACTACACTGATAATATGCAATGTAAAGCATAAAAAAACCAAACACACACACGAATACTGTAAATAAGCCATTTTTATTTTTATAGTTATTGTACAACTGTAAATTGTATTTTTACATTTACAGTTACCTTAAAATGGTAAGGTAGACACGTGAACTACTTCTGCAATTTGTTCACAACTACAAATATTCCTAATGCAGGGTCCGATTGTATCTCTGCAAGTTTGCAACTTGAATGTTTGTGTAAGTCAGGGACTTACTGTGTAGCTTGTAAGTTGTTCATCCTTTATGCAGATTGCAGTGCTGATAAGTCACTTTTTAAAAAAATAAATCAGGCTTCTTATGTGTTCTTCAGTGTCCAATATTGTTTCTTAAATTATTTCACACACATAGTTATTATGTATTAAATGCGTGTATCAGTTCCCTTAGTCATTTTAAACTTATTTTTTAAAACAACTTCAGGTTCACAGAAAAATTGAGTGGAGAGCAGAGTTCTCACAGACCTTCTCTCTTTAGGTGCACGTGGTCTCACTCCCTATTGACCGCCTACACTAGAGTGGTGCATTTATTATAGTTGCAGAAGCTAGATTGACACATCATTATTTCTGAAGCCCATAGTTTACATTCGAATTCACCCATGTCTTGAATACCCTGACTTTTGATAAATGTGCAACAACTGTCTGAGTTACTTTCTCCATTGCTGTGACCATGTGGGTGATAAGGACAACTTAAGGAAGGAGAGGTTTAGTTTGGCTCACAGCTTGTAGGGGTTTCATTTCCTAGCCATCCGGCTCCAAGGCAGGCTGACATGGCAAAGGGACATCACAGGGGAGAATGGCTTGTGGCATGGTGGCAGTGAAGTAGAGAGAAAGACCAAAGGAGGGTGGAGGGAGACAGACCATTCCAGGCCACGCCCCCAGTGACCCACTTTCTCCAAATAGGCTTCACCACCCAAATTACATTTAGTGAACTAATTCACTGGTGAGTATCACACCCTCATGGTCCAATCACCTCCCCAAAGCCTCACCTATGAGCACACACGGCTTTGGGAAGACATCCAGATTTAAACCATAACAATATATATCCAACATTTTAGTATCCTAGAGGATGTTTTTCTCTGCCTCCCAAATTCCCTGTATTTTGCCTATTTATGCATCCCAATATTGTATAATTAGAACCATAGCAAGCAACTTTTCAAAATTGGATTCTTTTGTTTAGGAAGATGTATTTAAATTTTTTCTATGTCTTTTCATGGTTGATCGTTTTTCATCCTGCATAACGGGTCACCAACCTTTTTGGTACCAGGACTCATTTCATGGAAGACAATTTTTTATTGACTGGGGAGGGGTGGTTTTGGGTGATTCAAGTGTATTACAAATTGCTATGCAATTTACTTCTATTATTATTACATTATTATATATAGTGACATGGTTATACAACTCGCTGTAACACAGAATCGGTGGGAGCCCAGAGTTTGTTTACCTGCAACTAGACAGTCCTATCTAAGGGTGATGGGAGCTAGTGATGCCTAGAGTGTGTTGCTCATGCTCTATCTACTACATAATCTCATTTTCATTGCTATCACTGCAGAAAACCCTGCTTCTCAAAGGTAGGACGTTGTAAATGGAAATAGGCTTTTCAGTGTAATCTCAGGATATTCTGCCTTGACTTTAATACAGAGAGATATGAAGTTGTCTCAAACATACTTCAGGGCTACTATCACTTGTGCTCTCAAGCAGTTGATTCTCTTCTGGCATGCATGAAATTGAATTACCTGGCTTATTCAGAAATGGGTTGTGGATCCACTTTTTTCTAGTTCAGGGGTCTTTGTGGTTGGGAAGTCATGCTCACACTCTTCAAAATCTCTGCTAATGTTTGAAACATGTCAAAAATTCCAGTGTTTGCTTGTCACTCCCCAATTCCAGTTTAGCTTTGAATGTGTCTACTTATCTACAGAGTTGAACATAGTTGTCCGTCTCCCTTGAAGTGACGGATTGTTTGTTGAGCACGTTGAATATATCACATGAATAAGCAAGTTTTGAAACCCATTCTGTGTCACTAAAATGTGCTGTTAGAGGCAACTGTTTTTCTGAAAAAAAAAAAAAAAAAAGAAAAAAAGAAAAAAGAAGTCTTTGGGGCAGCACCCATAACTCAAAAACTCTAACCAGTGATCCACCTTTAGAAAACCATTTCACTTCTGTAAGAGATACACTTGCTCTGTGTCCATGTCCTCACAGAGCTATGCAAACAGATATGAGTAAATGCCACATACATTGATGTGGTTGGTCTTTTAATCACACCTAGGAAAACCTTGTTAAATCCAGGTGACATTTTTTGCTCACCAGGATTTCTCTATGGAAGACCTGGTGCATGGACTGAGTCAGTAGTTCTTTGACCTGAGCAATGAAACCAAAACTGTCCAGTCCTGGCAGCAGCTGCATCCATCCATGAGGTACAAAGTGACACCATCACCTTTGCACTAAGGGAGATGAGGAGACTGGTCATTGCTGCTTATGGACCCTGTTAACAGCTTGAACTGGAACAGCGGTAGCAGCTCCAAGAGAGAAAGGCTTGGTTTAAGAGACTTTCTGCAATGAATTTTTAGTAATTCCATTATAGTAGAGCCATTGTACCATCCTGGCTCCAATATCTTATCCCTTATGGAGACTTTGTGCAAATGCTTGACTTTCCCTACCTAAATCACAACAATTCATCAGAAAATAATTTGAATATTATTTTGAATGTTTTTAAAAATCAGAGACAGTGTTCCTTTATATACAGGATTTTAAACAATCTTCTCCACATTCTTAAAGTGCAAATATCTGGAAAATGAGCGACTAGAATATTGTATCACATTTGACTGCTCTCAAAGAGAGACAGCTAGTATAACGAATCAAATTGTTTTGAATAGACAGCACTATCCTTCTAAGCGAAATATAATATTAAATTAATAGTGATTTTACTATGTATTTGTAGAATCATTTTTCTGATGACTAAGTAACTCGGTCAGACTGAGATGTGAAGTTTTACATGCATCGTTCTGATTTTTAGTGCAATTTCTGCTCAAATGTAATGAATAAACATACCAACCTGCTGTATATGCTTAGTAATAATTACTTTATAAATGGTTACTAAATATCAAGTAAAGCCGGCAATGACCGACCAAAGGTTAAACTAAATAGGTATCGGTAAAATGTAAAAAAGAAAGTGCTGATTATTATATTTATTGACTGACACTGATTTTTAGAGCGTAGACAATTCTGAAAGGATTAATTGATAATTAAATTTCAAGCAAGTGCCTTTAATCTGTAAACATGAAGACAATTTAAGGGCCCTAGACTACTATCGTCTATTGATCTACTTCCCTTCCCCCTGCTTTCTAAGATTCAGCCCAGTGAGTGACTAGCTTTACTTCTTACTACTTTTGTGGCACTGCTGAGTCAGTGAAGAAGATATTCGCAACCAGATACCCACAGCAGAGTGCTATAGATGTTGCTTTCCAGGCTAGAACCCAATAAGGGTTTCCATTTACAGTGTGAATGATACCAAATTCTAGGCCTGAGATGTAAGGTCCTTCATGATATGACCCTGCTTTGGTCTTTCTACTTTCTTCCTTATAACACTTTTCAAATCATATGCCCCAGCTAGCAAACCACTTACAGCTTTCCCAAGGAATCCAAGACTTTGCTTGTACCCCAAATCCCTCATTTCTTCTTCACATGCTAAGCAAATTCCTGTTTATGGTTCAGGATTTCCTCAGGGTACCTTGTCTGTGGGTTATTTGTCTGATACCTCTAGAAGGGACATTCCATTACAGCACTGACAATATACAATCTTGTTTAAGCAAAATCACTTTCCTTCTTCGTTCAGCTATACCACCCTTTAAGATAGAAGCTGATACACTCCATATATTAAGCATTTAGCAGTGACTGGGCCATAGCAGGGATTTGGTAAATTCTTCTACCAGATTTTTTAGGGGTACAGAAAGAATAGTGATAAAAGAAGATTATACTTTGTTAATTATGACTGAAACCTGAATTTATAGCAAAGAGGGTGGTTACCGTTGTTTACTTTTTGTAAGTTGATACTGGCCTTTCTTTTTCTTTGGTGTAAAATGAGAAAATAATCAGATATATTGATGGTACCCAGGTAGAGAAACAAGAACCCTTCCTGTGAGCCATGGGTGATCGTGGGCCAGACCAAGCCTTTCCTGTGAGCCAGTGGCATCCATATGGCCCGGGAAGAGAACCAAGAAGAAGCTAATACCTTCCTGTGAGCCAGCTGGCGTGTGGGCTGGGAGACAAGAAGTGCTGAGCCACACCCGCCTCCCAAGCAACTGGCTGATTCAGAGGAACACAGGCTACTGACGTTAAAAAACAACTTAATGCCTGTATTGTTTGATTGATTTTGCAGGCCTAAAGCTGGTAATCTGAGCATCTATTTAGAGGATAACAATATGTAATATAGCAACTACGGGGGATTTCCTTCTGAAGGTGGTAGCCATCATTAATTCCCTATTTTCTTGTTTTAGTTTTTTTGAATTTTTTAATTTTATTTTAAAGAGGATAAAACAGAATAAAACCAATCAAAACAAACCATTATAAGTGATACAGGATTCCAAAACATTACCAAATCAACAATAGTTATCATAATGCCTTTTGATGTCTTCAAAATAGCTGCAGATATCTTTGGACATAGTAAAAATCAAACAGGACAGAATAGAATAGAAACAATAAAAACAAGAGAATGAATGCAGTTAAGGACTTCAGAACAAGCCAGTAGTAAATCCAAAATTGGTACTGTAATGTATCTTACTATCTTTGAAATAGCTGCTCCCGCCATTGGATTTAACATAATCAAACAAAACAAAAGAGAGTAAAACCCAACCCAACGAAACAATGGAAATGATATAGGACTTGAAAACAAGACCATAGGGAATCAACAATGGCTGCAACCCTCAGAAGGAGACCCCCCTAGATGCCAAACTGCGCACCACTATCCTCCGAACAGATGATCAGACCACAGGCCCTACACCTGCAATGTCAGTGAAACCCCAGAGCACCATAGGCATCCAACTGCATTTCACCTCAATAGCTATCATCACAGCCTGTGTTTCTTCAAGATAAGCTGGTAGCTTATAGCTGGGGTGGGGGAGATGGTACTGCTTGTTTGCCAGCCCATGCACCAGAAGGGGCTGGGGTCTGGCTGTTCCCAGTCCAGTGGCAGCCTGTGCATGGCACTGATTCCCAGACTGGGCTTGCTTGCTGATGTGGCCTTATTCTCTCTCCCCTCAGTCTGCGAATGGCACTGACTCACAGGGAGAGGCTGGAATCTGGTTGTTTCCAGTCCGTTGGTGGCCTATTTTCTTGTTTTAATGTCCTGTATCATTTTCATTGTTTTGTTTTGTTTTATTATATCTGATGACATGAGCAACTATTTAGAAGATAACAAGATACATTATAGTAGCCATTGTTGATTTCCTACTGTCTTGTTTTGAAGTCCTGTATCACTTTCATTGTTTTGTTTTGATTGGCTTTGTTCCATTCTGTTTTGTTTGATCTTATTATGTCTGATGGCATGGGCAGCTATTTTGAAGATAACAAGAGGCATTATAGTAGCCACTGTTGATTTCCTATTATCCTGTTTTGAAGTCCTGTATCACTTTTACTGTTTTCTTTTGATTGGTTTTATTCTGTTTTATTTCTATTCTCTTAAAAAAATTATAAAATCAAATGATGCAGCATTGATTACAAATCAGAGCTGGTGATAATCATCTTTGAAAATAACTCCCATTTATTGAGCATCTGCTATAGCTCAAGGTTGTGCTATGTGTTTTACTGACTTTACTGACTGCCATTGATTCTTTCACCTTTATATGAAAATAAAACATAGTGTTAACTTAAGAAAAATAAAGAAAGGTTTGTTTCAATTATGAAAAAAATCAGCTATAGCTATACAGTTTGCTTTGAACTTTCCTATGAAGTAAAACTTTAGATGTTTTCACCTGCTACTTCTGCCTAGTGTGGCTATTAAAAAATAATGTTTTTAATGACTTTGAGCTCCCTGCAGGGGTTATTTCTTTATCTTTCCTTAGCAAAGAAGAACAATAAAAGTGCAATAACAAATGCATTAGTTTGTGTACATGTTTGGTATGTTAAAATATATGCAGTTCTTGGTGGTTTCCTGCTGTGAAATGCCCTTTCTTTATAATAAGCTTTATTATCTACCAGAAAATAAGTGCAATGAGAAGGAATCCTAAGAGAAATCAAATCATACAAGATTTCTCTTAGTAGCAAACAAGAAAACTCCACTTCTTGCACAGTGCAGAACTCGCCCATAGACTCCAGTCTCAAGCACATCTGAAAGGCTAAGGCCATGTATGTGTACAGCAGAGAACAAAGAGGTCCTGAGTCACCCATATGTTCCTCATTGATACCACTCATACACAGAGGAGGTACAGAGGAGCTTTTAGAGGACTTGGGAAATGCTAAAAATGAGAGTAGAGTTAAAAATCACCTGAAGTTTTAATCCAGTCCCCTTCCCAGGTTACACAGTGGTAAATGGTAGATATGTTGACTTATTACTGAAGAGTGTACGCAGCTTTTTGCTGAGTGGAAGACTACAAAAACACAAGCCATGAAACATATGCTAGCAGATGACCTCTAGACAATTAGGCTTAGAAATAAGAACAAGGAAAACAATGACCAAATGCAGAGAGCTGTCATTGTATATTTGGCAAGGATAGGGCCGGGGATCTAGCTCAGGGGTCTAAGCACCTGCCTAGCCAAGTGCAAGGTTGTGAGTTCAATCCCTGGTGCCGCAAAAAAAAAAAATTTATTTGGCAAGGATTGGCTTTATAGATTTAGTCTAAGCAAATTTACTATATAACATGAAACAAAAAGCTTCAAATAGAAAACAGTAAGGATTCAGAATTGACACAACACATTACTCAAAAAGGCTGGTAGGCAACAAAACATAAGATATAAAAAGAAACTAGAAATTGTAATATTTATTTAAGAAACAGAGCAGTCAATAAGTATTATCTGAGTGTCCTCAGATGTTGAACTTAGAATTCAAAGAGTTAAAAGAAGCTATTACAAGCGTAGCAAACAGAAGGAATGTGCATTTAAAGAATTAAAGAAAAGTATGATGATGACCATTCCGTGAATAGAAAATTCATAAAAAGTATTTAAAAATAGAAAACTGAATGGAAAATCTGTGGTTGAAAATTATAAAAACTGAATAATATATTCATTAAAGGGCCTCAACAGAAAATAAGAGATACCAGAATATGGAATCAGTGAACTTGAAGGTAGACAAATACAAGTTAGCTAAAGTGAAGAACTCAAAGAAAACAAGATTAAAACAAAGTAAATACGACTTCAGAGATTTTTGGGAAAATAAAAGCATATTTACAATGAGTCAAAAAGGAGATGAAATAGAGAAAGATGCATAAAAATACTTGGTATGTTCTCAAATTTTATAAACAAATTAATTCACAAATACAAGAAGCTCAATGAATCCCAAATTATCCACATTGAGGAATATAACTGTCAAACTATTGAAAGCTGAAGCCAAAGAGAAAACTTGAAGACAACAAGGGAAAGACAATACAGCCAACAACAGTCTGCTTAATGGTCGACTTCTCATGGGTGATGATAGAAGACAGTCAACAGTGGAACAGGATATTACATTGCTGAAAGACAAAACTTGTCACCAAGAATTCTATACACAGCACAAATATCTTTCAAAATGAAGGTGTGGGGCTGGAGACACTATGATATAGTATATGTTTACCAGGTACAAGGCTTTGGGTTCAATTCCCAGCATGCATGCATGCACACACATACACACATAATAAATAAAATGGAAGTTAAAGGAAAGTGAAACAAAGACATTATAGATAAAGACTGAAAGAACTGCAAATACTTGTTGGCAGTAGCAATATTAAAGAAATTTTTAAGGCTACAAAGGAATGTATTAGACAGTAATTTAACTTTCATGTGAAGAAATAAACACGTTTAAAATGATAAATGTGTGAAAGGATCTATATTTTTCTCATTTTTTAAACTACTTTAAAAAACATTGTGATTGAATAAAGCAGTAATTATAAAATTGCATTGTAGGGTTTATAACATTGTAGTAAAGATTCACAAAGTATAACTGTAGCCCAAAAGATGGGGAGAAGGAGATGCATGAAGATACAATTTATATCTTTTACTGGAATTATGTTTAGTATTATTTTGAGAGATTGTGATAAATTGTGTGTTGTAATCCCTCAACAAACCTTTAAGAAAATAACACAAAACAATATTATTAAAAGTTAACAAAAGAATTTAAATGACACATAAAGAAATATGTTTTCTCCATAAAAGAAGACATAAAAGGGGAAATAAAGGAATAATTTGTGTCTGGAAGAGAGGGGAGTAGTAACAGCATAGGGGCAAAGACGCTCGCTGCCTGGGGAGGGTAGTGGCAGAGCTCTTTGGAAATCCTTTTTGGCTTCTGTACATCACAATAATCAGCTAAGCATGAAATATAGGTAGAGGTCTGAGGAGGAGGAGATATAGGTCTAAGGAGATGGTATAGGTCTGAGGAGAAAGGAAGTGTGTAATGTCATCATAGGAGCAATGAATAGACTTGGGAAATGTAAGAATCTAGAGACATGCCAAGGTCAGTTGCAGTTGGAGGTGCAGTAGAGAGGGGAGAATGCAGATTTGAGAATATATGAGGGAGCAAGTGTAATGGTTGATACACTGTGTCAACTTCAGAAGTCTAGAAGCTTAACTAAGTAACTCAGCAGTTCTACATCCTGGGGTGTAGAGGACCTGCCCTTACCACTAGTGGATGTTGTTCAATGTGTCAACTTGAGAAGTTTAACTAAGTGATTCATCAGTGGGCCAGGGTCCTTACTTTGTTAACATCCTGAGCCTGTGCAGGAGGAGGGCCTGGAGAAGCAAGAGGAGGGCATGGAGATGATGTGAGTGCTACACTCGCCCTAGGGCAGGTAGCCTACTTACAATATAAGAAAGGAAAAGAGGCTTGCTCTCCCTGCTCTTTGCTCTTATTGCTTTTGCTGTCTTCTGCCACCTTGAAGTGTTGCCCCTGTGCCATGCTACCCTGCTTTGGAGCCAGCTAATTATGGACTCAAACCTCCACAAACTGTGAGGTAAACAAACCTTTCTTTCCTTAATTTGGGGCATCAGGTATTTTGTCTCAGCAATGAGAGAAAAGTAAACAACACAGTGAATATACTGACTTGACAGGCATATAGTGGGAAACTTGTATCAGTAAAATTAATCAGGAAGTACAGACTCAAGTGATACCTCACATGTTCGTTTCACTAATAACCTTGGGTGGCAAAGGCAGGAGAACAGATAAGGCAGTGGTCCACACAACCAGTGGAAAACCCAGCTCATTCATGGCAGTCACTGTGAGGAGAGCGTGAGCTCTCTCCTCTTCCGCTGTATGTGTTAGCCAGGGATCAGTCCATGGCCTATGAGGCCTGCATGATTTGGTGTAGTCATCTCATTCCTGCCACTCTCCTTTTCAGGATTCTCCTCTCTGTCACAATTATGTTCATTCAAATGTACCCAATGTGGTCCCAGAATATTTTTGTTGCTCTGAAAGGAAACATACTACCTATTATGCATTCACTTCTCATTTCCCACTGGTCTGACCCTTGGCAATCACTAATCTACTTGCTGTTTCTGCAGATTTGTCTACTCTGAATAGTTTATGTAACCAGAATCTCAAAATGGAGCCCTCTTAATGAGTTAGATTTTTTTTTCTTGAAGAGATAAGACTCCTCCTAACTTTCTCCTACTGAGAACAGAGCCAACTCCCACTGTTTTCCTCAGCCCAAAAGCAGTGACAGAATATATAGATGCTGGACCCAGGGGACCAGGTCCCAGTTTCCTTTCCACAAGCGAGGGGAGGATGAGCAGAGGAGGCTGACAGTGATAAAGCCAGGGGTGGGGTGGAGATCTGCATTGTCTCTGTGCTCCCCTCCCCTCTGTCCCTTACTGTAAAAGACCTTGTCCACCTATACACAGTGAGATGATGCTTTGAAGCACATAGGACCCTCTAGTTCCTTGCAGTGAGCTTATAAATTATTTCTTCACTTTATCAAAATAAACGAGTGGCCTCCTTCAATTTGGTCAATGGTTACTGGATGGACCTGAGCTACCGAGTGTCCAGTGACATGAACAGAAGAATCTATCATGTGGCCTTTGGTGTCTGTGTCTAGTTTTTTTTCACTTAGCATGCTGTCTTTGAGGCTCATCCTTGTAGCATGTGTTACTCCTCCTTTTTCTGCAGAAAGGACTTTTTAAAAATAAAAGATCATTTTAAAGAGAATGTTGCCAATGGAATAGGAGAATTCTAGGAGTAAACATTATCAGACTGACTCAAATGCTACTGGCAGAACTTTTCACAGTAGCATATTGTGTGAAGTTCTCTAACCAGTTGACTCGAAAGCACCTGTTTTTTCTGGGCTTTATATCAATTCCAATAAAGTGGTTTCAACTGACTCCTGTGTCTGTCTGGCTCCTGTCTCCCTTCTCCACAGCAGTCTTTGTGCCATTTGTCTGCTCTCCTCCTGTCTTCCACCTGTAGCCTCTGCCTCAGTTGGTGCCTTTCTCACCTGCATCAGCATCCAAATTACCCCACTGATATTCTGCTGGGAAACCTATTTCCTCTGAGTTTAGTGACAAAATTTTAAAACAATCTGTGCTTTGCTAAATTTCTGCGTTTCATTTGATTGTCTGTTTTCATATTTAAAAACTATATGTGCTACTTCCTAGCAATAAATATCTTTCAGATTTGCTAACATTATCACTATGGCGTCAATCTCTTATTTGTTGCACAATGTTAGGAGACAGTTTTGCATGAGAGTCTCTGTAAACTAAATTGTAATTTCTTTTCCCTGTTAGGAAGCACTTTACAAAGCTATACAATGCCATACAGTTTCAGTAATCTATTTAGCATTTTTCTCTATATTTTTATCCTACTGCCCTGCCAAAGGTTGAAAGATCTTTTATGTTTTATCTGAGGTGCTATGCAGAAATGACTGCATGAGGATGACTACAAGACAGACAAAGCCTGCAAAAGAGGGCTGCTGCATCTGTAACAGGGCTGCCTATAAGCACTTGCCTTGACTTTCTTCACACTCTGCTTTTTATCCCTGCTCCCAACTACCTTCATTGTCAGTGACTCTTCACGCTTATTCAAACCGAAGCTTCTAAATGCATACCATACCTTTTTCACTTTGGATATAAGTGCGGTTCTGCTCAGTGTTCTATGTTAGAGCTTTAGTCTTCTTTAGTTTACCCTTACTAGATGCTTTTTGAAAAACTTGCAGTTCTAGCCGGGCGTGGTGGCTCACACCTGTAATCCCAGCACTCGGGAGGTTGAGACAGGCGGATCGTTGTGAGTTCGAGACCAGCCTGGGCTACAAAGTGAGCTCAAGGCC
>RJWT010040821.1:0-12429 GCA_004365215.1 Cuniculus paca
TTTAGATAGCAAAAACAAACATCACTGCAGCAAAGCCCCAGAGCAATATGTTCTGTCTTCTTAAGAAGGTGCCCAATGACAGACAGCTCTTCTTCCTGTGGATCTCTGACTCAGTGCTTCCAAGATTTCCTTTTAAAATGGCTTCTATGAGGGTGAGTTCTGGGCACTGTTAAACTTTCAGAATATCAAAGAACGCTGAGAGACTTGGTGATCAAATCTAGAATAAAGAAAAGTTTAGTACCCTTAAGGAAAGGATGTTGGAACCCAGAATAAAAATGTCTTCAGATGCGCTAATTGAGGGGGAGGTGATATGCTGCTATCTGAGAGGAATGGGCATGGGCACTGTGGTCCCGTATAACCACAGTGCCAGGAGTGAGTTTTTCTGTTCTCCCTGCTGTCCTGTGTGCTTAGCACAGTGCCTGGCACTTGGTAGACATCCAATAAAAATGTCAGTGATTGAAGTCAGGGTATGAATTTGAGGTAATTTAGGAAGTCAGTCAGCCAGATTAGGAGGAGACAGGGGAGGTAATCAGATACCAAAGAGACCTGAGCCTTTGAAGAAGATGAGGTGATTCAGTAGCAGGCTGCAGGTGCAAGTCTTCTTGTCTAAGGAACTAGAAGCAGTATCTGGGGAGTGTCCAGAGGAGACAGGCAAGTGTAGTCTGAGTCCGGGATGCCCACAGAAAGACTAAAGTGTAACCTTGGTAGGGATGGAGCCACATATCTAGGAAGTAAAGAGGGAAGGTATGCCCAATTCTAGGTAAACATACATATGAGACCATAAAACAGACCTAGAATCCTGTGGTATAGTTCTAGGTTCTAAACCAGAGAATTCAGCAGCTCCTGGAAAGGATGATAACAGTAATCCCTGAGGTGTGGGAATACTTTAAACCAAGCCTATCTGGCTGGTAGAATATTTGATTTTGTGGGTGACCTCATGGGTCCACAACAATGGTAAAAAATGGCAGGCACTTGGACCCACATTGCCTGGGTTTCAATTTTTGCTCCTGTTGTCCCAGTATATGACTTTGGGCAAGTTATTTACCCTTTCTGTGCCTCCAACTGTAAAATGAAGTTAACAGCCCCTAACACATTTGTTTGCTATAAAGATTACAAGTTAAAACATATAAAGCTCTTAATATGATAAATGCTCCATAAATACTAATCGCTGTTACTACTTTTGGAGCTGAAATACGAGTGCCTTTTCCAGTGCCAGGATGGGCATGCTGAACAAGGCTTCTCTGAGGGCTTCACTTAAGGTAGGCCAATTGCTGTAACAAAATGACACAGAACTACATAATGGTCCAACACAAGTACCACTCCTTTCAGGGTCACATAGCAGTATGAGCAGATGAATGCTAATGGCATTTACTCTTTTCTTTATGTGGTGTCCTCCGTCATCCTAGCGTCAGCCCAATTCTAGCCAGCTGGTATGGGAGAAGAGCATGGGGAATGTATGTGGGATATTGTTAATAGGTCTGGTCTGGATGTGGCATTTGTCACTTCCCTCCATAGCAAGACTCCAGTCATATGGCCCCAAGATTTATAAAGGAGGCTGAGAAATGGAGTGTCTCTGTGTCCTACCTAGAAAAACACAGATTGTACTGGGCAGCTGACAGTCTCTACCACTATAAGAAAAATCACTTTCTCTTCCAACATTCCAGTAGAAGAGCATGTCACCTCATGTTTGAGAATTTATTAGGAAAGAGAAGATAAGGCACCTGCACTTTCTATTACTACTCCTGAATAGTGGCGGCCATCTTGAGAGGTTCCTTTTCTCTTCTGCATGCAAACTCTTGGTGTCACATGGCATTTATAAGCTCTGGGAGAGCTTGACCCCACCTGCCATCAAGGTGCTTTGATTTATTCTCTTTGAAAGCAGAACAGACACAGCCACAACAAGACACAACCTAGGGACTGGGTAGGGAAAGGAAGAATGTTCTAAATCAAAAGGCATCTAAGTTAATAGGTAAGGAAATATACCTAGGGGAAAAACAGAGAAGAAATACAAACCAGAGCAGCTTGTACTTTAAATTCATGGTAGTTAAGGAGGAATCCAGAACACACTGCGTATTCTAATTAAAACCTCCTGGTATTGTGCAGAACAGGGTTAGATCACTGACAAAATTCTGGGATTCTTCCCTGGTAGAGTCAGAACATGGAGTTCAGAAATTCTGCACCTTCTTGAAATTATATGGGCAATAGTGGGTAAGGCAATTTGTTCAGTTTTCACTTGTTGAAGATTCTGAGAATTCCAGAGATGTTAATGGCCCATCAACTTACTGGAAATGAGTTTCCTGAGAGATCAAGGCAGATGCCCAAGAACCGTACTGACTGAGCTGAGGAGGGAGGGAGGCCTTTTTTAGATTTTTTTAGGACCTGGGGTTTAAGCAGAACTGAGAGTTAACCAGAGAGTTTCTAAAGTGACTTCCAGTTTTATGACCAGCAAGAATATTGGCTGATTATTTAGCTGCTGTAGCTGAAAACCTGGGGCTCCTCCCATTCTTGACTAGTTACTCTTAGTTCTCAGCTGGAGGTCAAGGGGTTAATAGCGTGTTGAAGAGAGCCCTGGTTTATCAAATAACTTGTTGTTTGTTTTTATGTGAAAAAGCTAGTGATGCAAATTTAAGCCATGACTTTCAGGATCACGTGATTCCTCCATTCTGTCTGCTACTGGTTGGGGTTTGGGAGGCCCAGCCAGTAAATGGCAACCCTTCTCCTCACCCAGCCTGTGAGTTCTGAACCCACCGAAGCAGAGAGGGCATGTGGATGATAATTATAATTGAGTCATAATAGGACCTTTGCTGATGGTGGCCTTACTCTGCAGCCTCCTGGGCTCCCTTACACCTAATTGCCCATTAGACTTTCCAGCCCAGCACAACAGTTGGGAATATTGCAGTCTTTGCCCTGTAGAGAAAGGCAGGGTTTCCATTGCACATTTCTCTCTCTGTAGTGAGCAGGTCTCCCTCAGAAAGGGGAAGGAGTTATAGTCTCAGCTGTGGAGCAGACATGATGTTCCTCCCAGGAGGTGGAGTGAAGGCTGGAGAGCTGCCCATGTTAGGTGTCAGTCTAGTCCATGTCCCTCTGACTGGAAACCTGAATTAATGTAAAGAGGAAGGGACCCTCATGACTCTGTTCAGGTTCATCTCCATCTGAGCAAGTGGGTGCCAGCCAGCCAGCCTCTCAATCACAGTTCTTTTCCCAGAGGCTGGGAGCAGGAAGACCTGTGTCCTGCTTTAACCAATGGAGAAAGGCCAGGCAGTGGGACATAGCAATCCCTGAGGGATGCTGACCCCCTTTGGAGGGGGCTTAGCTAGGCTTTTCCCTGTAGCTTCAGTCATTAGTGTCTCCTGGATAGACCCAGGTGCTGAGCAAGAAAAAGGTGCTATTGAGGATGAGGGTCTCACACAACTGTCCTGTGGCCAGACCCCACAAACTGGGCACAATTGTTTCTTTGGTGTGTTTGAAATATTCTAGGAATTTGTTAACAATGTTCTTATTTATAAGGAGGAGACAATGGGGAAAGACTTGTATTTCATTCTTGATTGTTCCATTATTTAAAATAAATTTTTATTCTGGATTCATTTTAGATTTTTAGAAAAGTTGCAAAGATAAGTGAGCATATAATGTATTCTCATACAACCTTCACTCACTTTTCCCTACTGTGGATGCTGTATGCAATCATGGCATGTTTATAAAAAAAACTCAAAAATTAACAGTGGAACAAATTATTATTTAGAATTCAGGCTGCTAGGATTTTTAGCAGTTTTTTCGGTAATGTTCTTTTTTATGGTTCCAGGATCTACTCTAGAATATATTATGTTTAGCCAATCCTTATTTAAGGGCAATGATACTGCTGTGGGTAAGGCAGGGGTAAGAGGATGCTGCCTCCCATTTCACTGATGCCCTCTACTCCAAGGCACCCTACGTATACCCTGAGGTGGCCTGGGGGCTCCAAGCTCAGTTTTTAGAATGGGAATAGATAGACTCTAAGAAGCCTTCCTATAACACCAATATCAGAGCTGCTGAGAAACCCTGATTTATGAGGAACTTGCAATTCTAGACCCTTATAAGAATCCTCAAGAGTCACACAGTCTTGGGCAGCCATGTTTAGGTAACATGGGTCAGGGTCAGCTTTTCATGGTGCACCTGAGATGAGGAGGCCAGAGGAAGGAATGGGGCCTCCTTGGATTCGCAGTCCCTGTAGCATAGGGTTGCTGTTTTTGTCAACTTTGATAGAAGGTACATGGTGCTAGTTAGGAGACAGGGCTACAGAGTAGACCTGAAAGGAGACATGGTGCTTTAGTACGTGCACCTCAAGTATATTTAGAGAAACAACTTAAATGTTAATATTTATTACCTCCCACAAAGCTACAAAAGGGGAGGGATAGAGGGGAAGCTGCATAAGGTAGATTTATGCTAATTATACGTATTACAACCTTGTTTCCTTGATTAAACCTGATCTGCACACTGATTATCTACAAAATATCACACATTTTGAAATGTAGTCAAGAATGAAATCTATCTAAGGATAAGGCTAAGACTTAGGACACCATGGTCTCAATCCCTGTCCTATATGTACATACTTGAACTAAAAATATCATTTTCATCTGTAGAATCTTGAGTTTGGATTCTAGTTCTGTGATCTCTTTCAGATTTTTTCTGTATGGGATTAAGTTCAATGCGTAATGATAAGTGAGAAGGAGGCTCAGTTTCTTTAGCATAGGAGAGAAACATGGTCAAAATACAAGATAAAGCCAAAGTCATCTTGAAAATTCTCGACTATTGCTTTGACCCCGGACCATAGCTATTCAATACTGCAGGTCATCTTCTTCCTGATAAAATAAGAGAACTAACCTGAGTGGTGGTGGGCACTTGTAATGCCAGCCTTCTGGGAAGCTAAGACAGGAGGTTTGCAAGTTTGAGTCTAGCCTGGGGAATTTAGCAACTTGGTGAGATCCTGTCTCAAAAAATAAGAATAAAAGATCTGGAGGTGTAGCAGTGCAAAGGCCCTGAGTTCAGCTGTCAGTACTGTAATTATACAACCAAGTAAATACATAGAATAAGAACAATGTTCAGTTTTGAAACAGGCTCTTTCACTGTTGTCTGGATTTAGTTTAGTGACTGAAGCTCAGTGTTCTGCTACGCCTTTGGTAGCCAGTTGAAAATTCACCTGATGGTCTAATGAATTACATGGACAGTATTATTTTTGTATTTTGTATTTGTACTTTTCAAGGATGGGGATTATTTGAGTTCTTTCTTCCATCTCCATACTTCTCTATTTTCTATCCTTCCCAGACCATTTTATGCTTTACTCCAATGCTCTGGTGATGTCAGACATCTACCTGCAACCCAAGGATTCTGTAAATGCAGAACTGTAAATGTATTCTGTAAATGCTGAACAGAGAAGGGTCTTCAGCAGTCTGGTGTGAGGATGATGTAGAGAGAGCATGAAGACCAGGAAGGCGAAGTGTGAACCACTAGAGTGTAGCCATGAGGTGAACTTATTTGGGGCATTCACCTCCCTGTAGGGAGTATCCTCTCATTGTGTACAGTCAGCAGACAGCCATGGAAACACTGTTGAAATGGGCAGTGGGAATGAGGTGATGAGATCCCGTGCCACAGTGGTAGTGGTAGAGGATGGAAGAGAAATCCTTGCAATCAGGGCAGCTCAGAAAGGAGAACTACAGGCCACAGCCTGGGACTCAGAGTCTCTTGCAGTTCTAGATTGCAAACTTACAAGCGAGTAACAGTCAAATTGTGGTCAAGATGGATTTAAAAAATGCACCTCTTGGGTCACCCAGTTTGTGTCTCTGTTGTGTTAGAACCTGATAAGCAAATACCACACCATTCAACTTTAGGAAACATGTAGCAGGAAGGAGTCTTAAATGTCATCTATTTCACTCTGTTGGCCCCAGGCAGAATGGCATCAAAATTGCCCTAGACAGATGCTCTGCTCACTCTTTTCTGGAGCTTTTCCTGGGATTCCACAGGTTTCCTTCCAGCAGTGGCAAAGGGAAATGATTATCAGAGATTTATCTTTTGCTTTCTAATTTTTAATACTCCTTTAGAAGTGAGAAGTTCTTAGGTTTATCTAACTCAGAATCCTACCTGCTATAAGGTAAGTCTATTTTATCCAATGTCTTTAGCAGAGATAAGTATAATTTATATTAAAAAATAGACATCCTAACAATCAGGAAAACTAACAGCTGGTGATATTTTATTCATGGATTGTCTTGACTTGTGGAGAACAAATAGAATAAAAACATGTCCCTACTTTCCCCGCTAAAAAATAATGTCCTTTTCCTGAGAGCAGTTTCCAGTGGTCTCCTAAACTGGGTCTCTTCTTCTGCAATTTTGAAACTGGATTGCTTTCTCCTGTCAATGAAAGTGGTGTATGGGTGGGATGGACACTGTCATTACGGACGCTAGCAACTCTATGGGGCTGACACCAGGGAGATAAGACAGAACAGATGCCCTATCAGAAAATTCTAGACTTGAGGCAGGCATTATTGGAGGCCACTCTGAGGACAGGAGAAAAGACTGTAGGAGGTCAATGAGCCTGGTGTTGCAGCCCTGCTTCTCTCTCCACTCCTATGGGGGGCAGTGATGAATGGATCCTAACAGGCTCCATTTTCCTTCCTCAAGAGCAAAAGACCTTTTGTTTTCTGAGACAAACTGAATATATAGCATATAAAAATACATAAATTTCCATACAAATATCTTCTTTACCAGCTGTAATTAAGATATTTGCATGTAAAGAGAACATTGTGTTCCCTTGACTTCCTCCTGGTAGGGAATTGTATTTCTCTCATAATTCTCAAAGCCCAAGAATTTGTGTTCTGCCTGTGACTAAGCAGAAGGAGGAGGAGAATGCAGAGAACTGGATCAATACAACATCAGAAATTCAAAATTTTAAGCATAGCCTTTGCTCCTGGTTGTTTTTTCCAGACTTGGCTCGTCTCACAGGACAAAGCTGGAAGTGGCTAGGAGGGTAGTTTAAGAGAAGGGGGGCTGAGCCCCCACCAACTCTGGAGTTCAGCAGATACTCACTTGAATCTTTGAGTTTTAGGTTAGAGCTATGTGGCATTAGGAAATTTATTTAAATTTTCTAAGCTTTAGATTCCTTATCTGAAAAAGGGGGCGGGTAGAATGATTTCTTCTTTTGTGTAGATTAAATAAGATAATGTATGTAAATTGTCTGGTACTTATTAGGTACTCCATACATGGTTGTTATTATTCTCTGTGAATGAATAGGTAGAAATTATATATAGGAAATTATAAATGAGTTACATGCCAAAGTATTTTCTACAATGAGTCTTTGGTGCTGGATATTAAAATTAAAGGGGAGAAGAGCCTATTTAAGAGAACTCAGGGAGATACAAAACAAAGCTGTCTGCTTCTTTGTCTAGAACTGGCTTAGATATTCCAGTTAGTGTGTTGGAAGCCCAGGAAAAAGGAGAAAGCCTATGTGGGCAAAGAAGTTTTTCCATTGTGGATTAGTGGATTTAGGTAGGAACTAACTTTTGATGACTGTGAACCATGAATTCTGCAGTGGACAAAGTTCTTCAGAATTCTATGTAAGTGAATAGGTAGAAATTATATATAAGAAATTTTAAATGAGTGACATGCAAAGTATTTTCTACAATGAGTCTTTGATGCTGGATATTAAAATTAAAGGGGAGAAGAGCCTATTTAAGAGAACTTGAGGCAATACAAAGCCCTATTCTCTACAATTCCTAAGTGTGTGCCACTTTTGTTCACACAGAGGAAGATTTGAGGATCAGGTGCCCTAGAGCCTTGGGAATAGAGAGTCATTTGGGTATGTGTCTGTCCCATACTTCTTATTAGTCAGTTTTTCATTGCTGTGAGAGAAGACTTTAGAGGAATAACTTAAAAGAAGAGAAATATATTTTTGCTCATGGTTTTAGTGGTTCAGTTCATTGTTACTTGGCTCCATTGTTTCTGGCCTGTGGTGAGGGTTAGCATTCATGGTGGGAACCATGTGGTGAATGAAAGCTGCTCACCCCATGGCAGTCAAGAGGCAGAGAGAAGGGAGGTTGAAGGCAAAATATACCCTTCAATGACACATCATTAGTAACTTATTTCATCTAACTAGGCCCCATCTCCTAAAGGTTCCACCACCTTCCAGTGGTGCCATCAACTGGGGACTAAGCCTTTTACATATAAGTCTTTGGGTTGCATTCTAGATCCAAACTCTAATTCCTCCCTAAAACATAAGTTACCTTGAAGGCAAAGGACCCCTATCTATTTTAGCATGAAGATTTTTAGCTACTGAATTCTTTATGAAAATGCTTAATTTTAATACATATAGTACTCTGTGAGATGTTTGTGATGGATAGGAAATAATGTCTCCACTAGCCTAAGCACATTTAAATGTATCCTCATGGGTTCCTACTTGGCAGGCACCTATGGTCACTGTGTGGGGACTCTGGGTAGTACATATGGAAAGTGTCTTGTGGTCATCTAAGAGAAAGGCAACTGGATCTAACTCCTCACAAATGACCCAAACATCTGCTTATCAGTGAAGAGGACTGAGTGAATGTCTCACAAAAATTTAAGTACCAATTGGGCTGAAGTTAGTACAAAAAGAGCAATGTAATCCACATAGGGGACCAATTATTTAAAGGCTGTATGACCAAAGCATTCACTTTAGTGCTTGTCTATGTGAGAAGTGTGATCATTGGGAGAAGAGAAAGAAGTCACAGTTAGGGAATTAGAAGATCCAAATAATCAATGACATCTATCTAAGAAAGACTGACAGCAGAATTCTTAGCTTCCAAGTAGGTTCAGAAGTACTCCATGTCTTTTACATAAATCTTCCTCTCTCCCCTGTCCAAAGGCAGGAGGCAATGCACATTGCCATCAGCCAGTTCCAAGACATTCTTTTTTCAGTTCAGCAGTCAGTCCTCCTTCTGAAGTATATATAGTATTCTTTTTCTCTGTATCAACTGGGATTGGTCTGCATGGCCTGAGAACCTCCAAACTTCTTCAGTCATCCTTGGCTATACATCCATGTTTTCATTTGTGTTATGCTGATCTTCAAGAAACCAACTGTATTTTATTTATTTTTCAATACTTGGGAGTCATTTTATTATTATAGTCTCCTATGCTTTCCATGTCACAGAATTGCCTTCATACCTAAAAGATGGATCATTTTGTTGCTTGTGAACTTAATTGCCCAGCTACCAAGTATTATGTTCCTCTGGGATGGTAAGTCTATCTCAGGAAGAAGTTTTGATGGACTGGTGGTGATTGCTCTGAGTTGAGTGATGGATTGTACCTAGGACTGTGAGAAAGCATGTGATGAACTGTTGGTATCTTCCATGAATTTTGGAAAAGGAATTGGTGGCATCTATGTCCAATTAATTGCAATACTGATATATACTTTCCTGGTTAGTAGGTATATTCCCAAATGGAAGGGTTTTAGGGCAGCATGAGCAGGAGTGTATCAAATGCTTCTGTGTTGATGAAACTTCTGTAGTGGCAGAGGTTTGCCAGGTTTCCCTGCATTACTGGAGCTCATTTAGGTTTATCTGTTCATGGTCACAGATGGCATGGGTGTCCTAGTGTCATAAATTACCTTCAGCTTTAAGAAACAGTTTTAAGAAGTGGCTTATTTTTTAGAGCTTGTGTACAGTAAAAGTACCTTGTTTCTGGGTAGATTTTATTCCCTATTCTACTCTACTATGGTTTTTGGTGGTCTGGATACAGATTTCCCTGCCAATTCAATGCCAGCAAGTCTGTGTTAACTTTTATCAATGTACCCATACTATCTTTAAGCATATTTTAATTTTTTTTGGAAAACTAAGCATTTCAAGAGTTTAAGTTTTTGGCTAGAGTTCTGTTCCCAGGTGGATGTTGATCCAATTCTTTAGAAATAGTCATTTCATTGTAATGACTCTAATCAGTTGGATTGTTTTCTTATGTACATGAACTTCTTTTTTCTCCGTAAGTGTTTTATGAGAGCCATTAATAGATGCCTGATAAAATTTGGATAAACTACAATGGCAAACTTGTGAAATCATAGGTAGAAATGAACTTTGGATTCATCCTGTCAAATCCACTTAAAAAGAGAAGTGGGGGTTGGAGGGAGAGGGAGAAAACAAGCAGATGATTATCAAGTTCATGCATCTTAGTTAGTGGTAAAAGCAATGCAAGATTTTTACAGACTCAGTGCTCATCTCTGATTACCATCAAAATTCTGTAAGGCTGACTGATTGGTATGATTATTCCTGTTTACAGACATGTAAACTGAGGCTCAGAGAGAGTAGTTGGTATTCCTTAGATTGCACAACAAATGAGAGGCAGAGTTGGGCTAGGTATTTTTGGTAATAAGTTTTTTTAAAGAGATGTGAACAAAATTTTTCGAATCAAAAATTTAAAGAGCATACCAGTATAATATGGTCTTCATGAGGTTAGGTAGAGTTTAGAGTGAACCTATAATGATCCAATCCCATGTTTTTTTTGGGAGGTGGGTTCCCCTACAGGACTTCGTAGAAAGGCTATTCAAGTAAAATGAGGCAATCAGTTGGGGTGGGTCAGGGCTGGCCACCATAGCAAGAAAGGAGACCTTAATTCAGGCAGCTTGGCATCCGCATGGTAACAATTTAGCAAGCAGCAGCAAGTGCTATGGTCCAAGTGTAGTCCCAAGAATGCCACACAAATTTATTGAATACAAGGGAGAGGAAAGAATGCTAGAAGCAAGGGAAGAGGTGGTTAGAGACAAAGAATGTTACCCCAGCATCTCTAAATGCGTAGCAGCAGGTTAATGTTTGTGTGTGTGTGTGTGTGTGTGTGTGTGTGTGTGTGTTGCCAAATATATTAATATATTCTCAAGAACATCTATCAGTGCATATTTGCTCACAGTAGCTTGTGGTTTCTGTAAGGTGTTACTTTAGCAATTACATACATTTTATACCTAACACCATGCTTGACATATACTGGGCATTCCATAAATGTCCATTAAATGCAATAAATAAGGAGACAGACATGATTTGGGTTGATGCACCAGAGCAGTGTAGTTTAAGACACTCAGAAATCACAAAGCAGGCCTCAGTTCAGAGATGTTGAGGGCCAGTCCTCCATTACTTTGGTTTGACAATGGATTCTACAATATGTTCCATTGGGGTGGGATGATTAAAAAAGTGTGGTAAAGCACAGTGATATAGGCACTTATCATAATTATATGTAAATGAAAGACCAATCTGCATGACAGTGGATACCCCATCTCTACTGTCTATCCCCATGTTTCCAGAAAATTCAGAGAATCACACATTAGAGAGGCCATAAAGATGCATGCATTGGATGTCAGGGTACAATAAATGACCTCAAAGTTTTGCTTTCTTCCAACTCAGATCTTAAAAGATGACAGTATAATAGAGATTGCTTAGATACAGTATAGTAATTTAAGGACTCATTATGCATGCACGAGGAACTGTCAAGTATATATTTCCATGATGCTATGAAATATTAGGCCAAACACACCCTCTCCATATCTTCGCATTCACACCTCTGTATTCTTTCCCACTTGTTTGTGCTTTGCAATCTGTCACCTGCCTGGTCTCTTTGTAGCCCACCTTTATCTATGACTATGTTTATCTTGTTCTGAAGTCTTTCTTAAATGCTTTCTTTCTCTTTTTTACTAAAAAAAAATCAAATCTCTTTTACACAATCTCTTTTAGATTAAAAACAAATCTTCCTTTGACCTTTCTGCCCTTTCCAATTTCCATTTGTCTCCTCGAGTATTACAGTAGGTAGTTTCATCTTGTCTTAATTTTTGACCTTCTACTTTTACTACTTCATTGAATCTGTAGTTTAGGGGTCAGTAATTATCTCACCATGGCCAAATTTAAATGTCTTTTCTCAAGGCTCATCCTTTCTGAACTATCTGCTGAATGACATTATTAACAGCACCTCCTGTTCTCTCCCTCAACCTGCCTCCCCCACCAACACGGTATAATATTCTCGTTTGATGCTTTAGTCACATCTGGCTTTGCAACGTAGTCCATTTCCTGGCCACTCTTCACCTCTTTCATGGGCTTCTCTCCTTTCTCTCATTTAATGTTCAGGTACAGCTATTCTCAACATCTACTTTGCAAACCTCACACACTCCCATGGTTATAACCCTTTCTTGCTTTGATGCAGAAGCTGCTTGAATTTACATTTTCAGCTTCTACTTCTTCTCTCTTTGATTGCTTCCTCTGTAAGCCTCCCCTGGAGAGTTCATTGGTGACTGAAATGTGGAATGTTTGAAATAAACTCACCACGGCTGCCTCCTGCTTTTCCCTCCTCAGCAGCCAGTTAGCATCCATGAAAACTCTCTTGGGAGGTTCCCCAAGAAGGAGTCCTCTTTGAATCTGTCACCTATCTGTTATGACACGGCACCTCAGAAGCACTTGACTTTTG
>RJWT010040822.1:0-12428 GCA_004365215.1 Cuniculus paca
TATTTTTATGTTTGAAAATTTAGATATCTATGCTGATACACATATTTAGATTGATATGTAGTTTGTTAGCTTGAAAATAGGGTAAACTGTCTGATGCTGCAGATATACATAATAGTTCATGACATTTGGACTAGATACCTACAGGAAATCTACAAATCACAGAAAGAAAAGGATAACTAATAAGTCATTTTTTGAATTCCAAGAGAATACTTCCTGGGAAAATTTCTGTGAGTTAACCTGATATAGAAGTGAAAAAGAAGAGGTTACTTTGTCTTAGATCTTGAAAGATTACATGATTTCATCATACTGGATTAGCTAGAAGGGAAACCTATTTGGAAGACTTAACCAGACCCAAATAACCAAATCTTCACTTGAGAAATTGAATTCTCCTGAGCCAAATGAATAGTGAAGAAAGTATATGTCTATTTGAAAACCTAAAATATTCTCTTTCAATGCTTTTATCCAATCTTATAGTCACTATAAAACTCTAATACTAAATCTTATAAAAGCCATATTATAAATTGATGTCGGTATATGGTGATGTTGTGAAGGTCAGCTTTCTTAGGCTAGAGAAAGTAAGTAAATGAAAATAGACCCAGCAAGGAAAATAGATATAGTGAGGAAGATATTGGGTAGATTAGTCAAACTCAAACACTTGAAAACCAAAGGAGTTTCAACAGGAATGTCTCAGTGGATCCTAATTCAGGAGACCTAGACAAGTTCTTTCTTTCAGAATTCATTGAGGATTTATGTTGACTTAAACTGGTATTAGATCTTATTTTTAGAAATCCTGCACAATTTCCCCCAGAGAGGACCCAAAATTTCTTAATAGTGTTTTTTTAAAATTTTATTTTAGAGACAAAACAAACAAACAATGAAAACAAGTTTCAAAACAAGATAGTAGGACAGTTACAATACTTGATACATTGTATACTGGTGTCCCCTAGTAGTTATTCAGAGTACAAGACATAGGTAAGATATCTTATCAAAACAATATTGTCACAAAACATTCTTTTCAAGGAACAAACAGAAGCTAGTTTTATAACTACCTTAACTATCTTGTATATACATTTATTTTTTCCTTTTAACCATTCTTCCTTTCCCCTATCAGTTTGCCTTTTCTTTTGAAAAGTTTCTTCCCAATTCGAAATATCTATTGTAAATTTTTTATTTTAAAGAGACAAAGGAAAAAACAGAAAAGTCAAGATGCAAACAAACCTAAAAAACAACAAAAAAGCAAAACAACAACAACCAAACAATAGCTATATAGGTTTTCAAAACAAGATGATAGTAATTTAACAAAGGTTGTTATACTATAGTATATTGTTATCTTCAAAATAGTTACTCAGATTACCAGACACAGAAATAAAACAAAACAGTAAAACAGAACAGAACATTGTATTTCAAAACCAAGACAGAAGAAAATTCAGCAGTTACCACAATGTACAGTGACATCCTCCAAATAGATGTCCAGATGCTAGGCCTGAGACATCAAACAACTCTAGCATCAAACTATTCCTTTCACCTCAGTTGCTATCAACTCACTGTGAGTCTTCTGAATCAGCCAGTTGCTTATCATGGGGTGGGGAGTTGGGGAGAATACTCTTCTGGTTTCCCAGCCAGTGCACCAGCTGGCTCACAAGGCATGATTTGTCTTTTGCTGAGTCTCCACCTGATCACCAGGGCAGAACCTGGCTCACCAAAATTTCTTAATTGTAAAATTCTTTCTTATCAGTATCAGCCCACCTATTACAGTACCAGCTTTGCTTTGTGTTTTCCTATTTTATTAACAGACCATTTATTGCCATTTGGCCTGAATTTTGTCAAAATCCAATTACTTCTGGTCTCCAGGTTCTTTTCTGCTCCTTATTTGTACAGTATGCTACTGTTTTTTATGTGAAAAAGACCTGTGATGTTGTCTTTGTTCCAAATACTTGTTCCTATTTTAAAATGTTTTAGTATTTAAAGTCTATTATCATAGTTATTCCATAAAGTCCATTCATCAAAAGTCATCTAAGATCATACTTTCATTGAATTAATTTTAGCAAGTATTTCTCCAAGACATTACATAAAAAAGTGGTAGACAAGTGAAATTATTACTGGCTCTTTGCCATGAAAAAATACAGAGTCATCCACAAATACCAACTCAGACTTCATAATATTTCTGTCAAATGAGGTGTAAAACAGTCACAGTTACACATCAACTAACAGAGAGTAACTTTGGATATTTTAATTACCAGAAACATAAGAATACCTATGCTTTAAATCATGAAACACTGAATGTTTGAGTAAATGTGTTAATGAAACCTTTTTACAAATTACAGCATGTTTCAAGGTTAATGGGTCTGTGTTACTAAAAAAGCATTAATAACACAGTAATATCTTTATAGTTAGAATTTAATACTAATAATGGTAGTGTTTCTAAAGACATAAATATTAAAAACTTTTCCTAGTAAACA
The DNA here is from genome assembly GCA_004365215.1 of Cuniculus paca. NCBI lineage: Eukaryota > Metazoa > Chordata > Mammalia > Rodentia > Cuniculidae > Cuniculus > Cuniculus paca. The sequence continues at coordinate 2,460 of RJWT010040822.1, forward strand.
CCCCAGTTAATAGCCTATGTTTAATTGGAAACTATTGAGTAACTTTATAAATGTGTCATTTTTTTAAAAAGCATTAGAGTACTTCTGTTTTCTTTATGTTTCAAAACTTGTCTATAAAGAATTTTTTACTATTATTATTTATTGGTAGTTGTGTTGAATGCTATCCTTTTTGTATCAGAGATTCTTCAATGATAAAATTTTAGTTTATTATGTCATAGCCCAATCCTGTACCATAGGCATAATTCATTTGTAATTACCATAGCAGCATCTAGTATTTATAAAACATATAATATCATTAAAATTACTTATTTTTATCATCTGATGACATGAATTTTAATGATATTCTAGGATATCCACACTTGATGCCCTGGATTTTTCTCTTGCATTAGTTTGTGATAAAGAAAAGTATAATGATTTGTAAAAACTTCTTACAGAGTGGGCCAGTTATTATCTTTAATAGCCTCTGTGTAAAGGTCAGGTAAGTGGGGTAAAGTACACAGGCTCTAAAAAGCTACTGTGTTTCTATGATTTCCTGCAGAGCCACTACATCCAAACTAAGGGGTGGAGACATGGAGGGCCTTAGGGACAGCCCTCATGAGGCACGGTCACAGCTGGAGAGTCAAAAACAGACTCAGAGTGGTTTGCACTAGATTGCTCACAGACCTGGGGTTCCTCCTTTCAAATTCTGTCACTGCCTTTTCCTTCCTTCTAGATTTCTACTTGTAGATGGTTTTTAGATCCATATCAAATGTTACTTTCCTAAGAAATATGAAAAACTATTTATCCACATTGTCAACATTGAAATTAATTTATTTTTCAAGTTTCCCATATAATTCTAGTAACAACAAATAAGAAAGCTCTATTTGAAATATTAGAAAAGGCTTGAAACCTACCTCCTTTATAGATTCCAATACTACTTTTTTTTTCCAATATCTGTCACATACTGGCCTTGTATTTTTTAATGAATGAAATGTTAGTCACTTACCTAAATTAGGCAATGACTAAGTTATTCAAATGTGACAGAAAGTAAAATTTTGAATTTTAGTTTCTAATTTTATAAATTAAATTTAAAACTCAATTTTATTATGGCATAATTGCCAAAAAAGTGTATATATTTATGATATTCAGCAGGAGGTTTGCGATATATATATTTATGTTTGAATTAACTTAATTAAAATTTTAATCACTTCACTTACTTTGTGTGTTGATAACATTTCAGTTCTACCTAAAAATTGCCTAGAGAATCAAACTTTATTTTTAACTGCAACTAATTTTATTTTATAGGTAAGCAGCTGAAATTTAAAAAACACATTTAGAACTTAATCGTTTCTTATACACAACTAAATTGCAAGAAATCCTGCCTCGCACAGTAATGAAAATTATTTCAGTTGTAAAATATTCTTTTTTATGTAAATGTTGCTTCTATTCAAAGGCAAAAAGACTAAGATATTTTGGAAACACCAAATGTTGAATACTATACTCTCTTCTGTCAACTCAAAATATAGAGTAGCAATAAGTTTAATTTTTGCTGTTTGTTATTTAATAATTGATAACAAAATTTATATAAAAATGAAATCTAAACTCTGAGGAGCAATACCAGGCAAATGTGGACTAATATGCATCATCCTGCCTAATGGCACTATTGGGCAGGAAGTTGAGACATTAGTAGGACTGGAGACCAGACAGACAGCTGGGGACTACCTGAAAAACAAAGAAGATATTATGTTTTTTCCCTTTGTTTTCTTATATTAGCTGTAGATAAAGCCAAACAAGTTGTGATTTCAAGCTATGGCCCAAGAGAATGTTGCTTCTTCTGTGCATGATGATAAATGTTCAGAGTCGGAAGAAAGTCCAGACCATGAGTGAGTGTTTCGAAAAACTTAAAGGTCTCAGAAAAAGTAAGTGAAAAAATTCCACCTAGGGAGTCACGAGAACTTTCCCTCTGAAGTTGGTGAAAGCAATACCATTTTCCTTGTAAAAGAACAATGACCTTGGAGGAAGGAAATGACAGTGAAGATCCATTTAATCATAAATGTAGGTTGTTCCTTAATTCAGAGGACCTGCCAACGTGGTAATTGTCTATCTTCACGGTATTCTCTTTATCACTTTGAAAATCTATTACTTTGCAATAAACTCTATACTAGAATGACTGCTTATGTGTCTTGTCCGAATTCTCTCACGGAACACTGAAAGAACCAAGAAGCATCACTGGTTCCTTGTGGCGCTGAGACCTGACTTCTTTGTGACAGCGTGACCACTTAGCTCTCCATAAATGTTGAACAAATGAGTAATTTCAGATTCTTATAAGAGGCAGGCATTGATAGCTATTTTAGGACCAACATCCAAATAAAATATTAACCCTAAATGTCTGATATGCTCTAAAAAATGAAATGGATGGAGTACAAATTTCCAGTGACAGAATTTGCAGATCAAATTTACTGAGCCCAGGGACTGCTAAAATTCAAATTTAAGGCTACTGGTTGTGGGTAAATCAACATTTAACAAAGAGACTTGAAGACTTTGTGGATCTGAAACAAAAGACCCTAAAAATTCACACATGGGCCAATTTACTTAAAGGTTTGTTTTGTGTTTAGAAGCAGGAATCTGAGAAGGGAGGAAGTTTCAGGTCAAATGGTGATAGCACTCGGGACTTTAAAAACTCCAGGATATTGACACATGCATAATACTTCTCTTAGGGAGCACTTCGGGATCTAGGAAGTAACTGTGACAGCTGGTGTGGTAGTGATAACAAATACACAAAATTATCTATTTAATACATTTTAACTTGAGAAAGTCAATTAGGAAGAAATGCAAGCTAGGAGCTAAACTTTAAACTTACTTCATCCGCTGGCTATGATGATCGAATGGTATATAAATGTGTCTGAAGAATTATTTATTTCTTGACTGAAGTAAAGTTGCGCAATGAGTTTTAGTTTTGAGAGAGGGTAATATCACTCCTTAGTCGAAGTTGAAGGTACAAAATACATTAACTTTATTGCTAAGAAAGATAAACACAACCTGCTGGATTTTTTTTTCTTTAGTCCTTTTTTATGTTTATTTCATATCACTTCATTTCATTTCATTTTAAAAAAGCAAAACAGAAAGAAGGATAGAAATAATATAGAATTTAAAAAAAAATAGCAGAAACTTAACACTGATTAACTCAAAAAACTAGAATTGAAAAACCTGCTGGTTTTTACCCGTGTGTATACTGAGGGAGATGAGGACATCTTTCAACAGATCAAAGCTGGAGCCAAGGTACATTTGGTTAGTCTAGGACACTGAGGTCTTAAGAATTTCTCAAAGTTAAAGCATCTAGTTTTCCAGCTCTCTGCCGTAATGAGATTAATCCTGTGTGAGAGTGGGACAGGTGAGCTAAGTGTCTCGAGTGCCCTCATTTGACTCACTTCCGTATCTTCTGCAGGACTCAAATGTAAACTCTACTCCTGGGACCTGAGAGAGAAGAGTAAGAAGCACATTCATTCTTGCAGTGGAATTCTTGGCTTGTTTTCTGTCCCTTTTATGTTTAAAGCAAGGAAAATATTCTTAAGTACATATTATGTGAATGAGGATAAATGATGACACTCCTAAAAACCACAAAGAAAAGGAATAAATGCTGTGTAGAAAAGAAATCAACAATAACCACTGAACATAGGAAAAATGTTTTCACTTCAGTTTCAAAAGCTGGAATGGTGCCTTAGAACCCAATGCAAAGATAGAAAGATGCAGAAACAACTACTAGAAGGCAATAAAGTTTGTGTGTTCATTACCCTTGTTTTTAGTATATTATTTATCTATATTCATGGTTTTATAATTTACATTTTGTAACGACTCTGGTTACAAACCAGCTTGCAAAATTCCTGAAAGTTTAGCATTCAGGTCTCCTAAGAACATTCATTTTCTTCCCCTTCCTGTGGAAAAGGAAGGAGGGTTGAGCTTGACACCTAAAACTCACAGCAGTGTGCAGAAAGAACCAAGATACTGTCTGGAGACAGAGTATCAAAGGTGAGAAAGGGAATAGTTAGCCATGTGAGCCACAATTTTGAGTGGAAACAAAACACTTTCCTTCTGGATGTTATGACTTCTCCCAGAATCAAAAACCAGAGGTCATTCACAAACCACATTGAAGGAGTAATGTTTTACAAGGTTGTGTGAATTGTGGAAACAAAACACATGGTTCTCTAAGTTGGTCTGAATTGGCTTGCACAAATCACTGAAATGAATTAAAAAATCCTTTTATTCTTGGTAGAAATTATGTTTTAAAATGACAAGTCCCTGACTGCTCCCAGATTTCACTCTGAAAATGAGCTCTTATAAATAGCTGAAATCTGAGAGACTTGAATCAATTTCAGAATGTTTGTGTATCTGTTCTACTTATCTTTATATTTTTCCCTATAATCTTTCAGTGTCTAGACATATTTACTTCAGCAAATTAGAATATAAGTTGACTTCTATTTGTGAAACATGTGAAATGATGTGAATTGGATGAAAAATGTGTTCTCAATTAAAATTTCATTCATGAAATTCTATACAACATGTTCATAACATAAATAGCTGCTTGTTTTAATTTTCTCAAGTTAACCTAAATTAAAATGAATCCCAGTAAAACTGAGACTGTAAAATATTTTATCATGTATTTTATGTGGATAATGGATGCAGTAAAATAGGGGTAGAATGGCACACCAGGTTCTGACTACTTCTCAAGCAGCATCTGTTACCCAGATATTAGTAAAGGCTCGGCATCAGCACTGAGCAACCTCACTGGAAAGGAAGTTCTTTGATGCTCTCATTGTTGATTCTTGTAATCCCAGTTATTCTTTTCTGTCTTTGTTTATTTCTAGTTAACAGCATTCCTTCCCCTATTTACCCTAGTTTACTTGCTGAATTTTTCATAACATCTAAGAGGTATCAGAGTTCTTTTGTAATATCAGCAAAAAAGTCAGAAGTTTTTTTCAGATATCACATCTGAACTATTGTTTCCCATTGTATTGATTTAGGTAAAAGTGTTTGTTTCTGGAAAGGAATTAATAGGTAATTTGTGGTCACAAATCAACAGAGGCACAGACCGTTTTGGTGTAAAAAGTCCTTGCTGAATGGGGCAGGCTATGTTTACCTTTAAACTGTATCTCACTTTAAGCTATAAGCTCTCAGAGGACATTGAATTTGAAAGTAGAGATGACTCCAAAGATAAATAGATCTTGAAAGTCCAAAAGAATCAGTTATAATGGTGAAGTAAGAGGCAGCTTTTTTATATTTGGGACATAATGATAGACATTTATATTGATCAGCATTAAGTGTCATATTATCTTCTTACAAATAAGGTCACACTTGTCTAAGGCCCAATGCTGCGACCACTGAGATAAATTAGCTGAAACAATGAGGACTGAGGGAAAGTTATAAAGATCACGTAAGCAAGGTTGCCCCCTTTGTTCTTTCATATAATCATGGTAAATTATAATTTTCTGGTCATGGAATGAGTCTTTTCTAATCATTTTTCTAGTTATCAATATTTTTTAAAATGGTCTGTGTTGCAAAGACTGTAACTAGGGTTGATTGTTATGCTCTCATAATTGGCATTAAAATGTAGTGCTAGGAGGCTGACTGGAGCAAGAGATCTGATTGGTTGACTTCACATATGGTTCCCCTTCTTCCAGACAATAATCAGTGATTCTTATGCACAAGAATGTAGGTTGTGGTCACTGCTTATTCTATAGAATATTCTGTCTGTTTGTGTGTATGCATTGCTATATTTTATATAGTACATGTGTTTTGTTTATTCTAGATAACTCCCTGAGTATGCCAAGTTCAAAAGATTCCAAAGTCGTTCCCCAGAATAGCATTTCTCTATGAAGACCAAATGGTGATGAGGAAGAAATGTGTTCATTTGCAACAATTAACTATTTCTGAATCTTCCAGGGAGATGCTGAGTGTTTTACAACCATTGATGAGTCCTCTTTATGATTAAGAGATAGTGCATGCTCCAAGGGTGTGGTTAATTGTTTTTCTGAAATAAGTGCAGTTGAGATGTTTGATTTAATCCTAGATCAGTGATTTTCAAACTGTCCTCCCTTGACCTGAGGCTTTATCACCACCTAATAGCATATTAGAAATAACAATTCCCTTGTTCCCATACTAGACCTATAAATCAAAGTGTCTGAGGCTGAGACACTGCTGTTTGTGCTTTAACAGTATTTCCAGGTGATTCTGATGCAATTTCAATTCGAGGGTCACTCTACATGATCAGTTCTTTCATTCAGGAAAATGATAGCAAGTATTTAATTAGCAGCCAATGTATGTGTTAGATATGACTACAAAGCACAATGGCTAGAGAATATTGTCCTAATAATGTACATTTAAACTTTGCATTTTCAAAACCACATTTTCTGATGGTTTAGACTTAGTGCTTTTTCTCCATGTGATGGTATTCTACATGGAGAATTCTCTTTTGCTTAGGCCTCACCTTGGGCCATTGGACTCTAGGTCTGGATTTGTTCCCAGTTTCTGACACCTTACCTAGCTCTGATGTTGGTTTACGGGAAATGGATAGATCAGTGTAAAGCTTTCCCAACTGCTAGAGAAGCAATTCAAATACATGTGCCACTGAAGAAGATATATGACATTTGCGTATGTGGTTTGCATATCTTGATGTACTTTCTTACATTTTTGTCTTGCACTGTCTCTACAAAAATCCCAGAAAGCAAAACTTTAGACTCAATCTCTTTGCTGTTTCTTCTTGTTCACAAATGTTCTATCATCTCTAGAGACAGGGCTTCAAAGTTAACTAGGCAAGCCCTGGATGTTATACCTAGGAAAGCAGAAATCTGATCATTGAACTACACCCCTCCATCCAGTGAGATGCTAGCAAATGTTTAGCACCTGAATGAAAGAAAACAACCCAGATATGCAGTGTTGATTTCTGTGGTGCAAATACTCCCACTCTAGCAGGTTTCAAGTTACCAACATGATGACAGTGAACACAGTTTGAATTGAGAAAAGGTGTGTACAATTGACTTTTGCACAACTGTAGGGGTTGGCTCCAAGACTACAGCCTCTGTTCCTATTTCCAACTTCCAACTCCATCATAGAATAGGTGCTCAATAAATAAATATTTAATAAATGAATGAAAATGGATATATCAGTGGAAACCTTTCAGTACTACTGGGGAAGCAACTCAGTGTGTACACTTTGTCAGTGATGAAACATGGCATTCATCTAGGATAGTTGCACATTTTGGTTTACAATCTTATTCAACCTTGAAGAATAAACAGTTGGCATCAAATTGCAAAAACATTCCTCACATAATCAAAAACAGCTATGTTCTTTTAAATAGGCATAACTCAGCTATTTTAACTCATTCAAAATAATTAAGTACATTTGAATTAATTGAAGTATATGATTTCAAAGTAGAAAAGAACTCATCATTGAAGTGGGATAATTGGTGAAACTGACACTTGTAGATACATTCTTTTTTTCTTTTCAGTGCTTACTAAGGGCGCTCAATATAATATGAAACTCAGTATTTGAGAAAGTCCTAGTGCATTTCATTTAATATTACTAAGTGCCTATGTGCAAAGAAGTTGGATTTAAGATTTCCTTAATACTTATAAAAAAGAAATTTAAAAGATTGTCTTCCCTGAATTCTAAAGGCACGTAATATTTCTCTAATGTTTTCAGAATGAATGCCTATTCTCTAATACAAATTTATAAGCCTATTTACAAAGAAAAGTTATAGTTTTTTATTCCTTTCTCAGAGTAGAGCTGATTTGGGGAGATTTCAAAACATGTATTTTTTTTTTCAACTACAAAGCTTTTGTTAACTTCTCTGCAATTAGATAATAGAAATCACTGCTGTCCCTCATTTTCCTGTTCTGTTTCTCACTTTTTAAATGCTCCCTGTAGGTGTTCATGTTCACTGGCATTTTCTTTCATCAATTTCTGTAAGTTATCCTTTCTCTGTGAGTAGGAGTTTACAAAACTTTACACCCTTATTCTTCAATTAAACACCGACATAGAATGGTAGTGTGTCGCATGCTAATCAGCAGGACCTCCCTGTGGGAATCTGTGCTAGGAGACTGGCTCACATTGAGGCAGACGGTGCTGTTGACACTGGCTGTCAAAAAGGCTTCATGTCTTTGAAAGGAAATCTTAATCTTCTTTATTCATGTGTGAACTGGTCCAGGCCCCCATCCTGGGACTTGTATGCATTGGCTGTTTAAACTACAGGTTGCTAGGCTTTTGGGTAGAGTCTGTTTGCCTGTGTCTAGTCCCTCCAAATAGATGAGGACTGAAAATTAAAATCTGTCTGACACAGACCATGGCTTTTCTGTCTCTGTTTGAAGAGACATGGCAACCTAGGGCGAAATGAAAAGGAATTTTATTGAGCGCAAAACCACTCAATGTTTAAATGTTAGAGGCAGGAACTGAATGGTGATTTGGGGCAATGGGTGGATTGTTTATAGACAGTGGGATGGCTGTCAATCAAGACACAAAGGCAAAATTTGTGTCAGAAAAAAGTGCTTTCCTAGTGACTGAACCCCTGTTTCCTGTTAACATGCTCAACTCTACAAATAAAAGGCTTTTTTTCTTGAAGTTTCCAAATGCAAAAATTTCCGAATAGCGGATAGTTTGCTGATCTAGATGGCACAGTTTAAAGCTAAATTATGCCCAAGAGACATTCTACACAATTCCTCTGTTGTATATGAAATTTCTTCTTGGTGATATTGTTCATTTTCACATTTTAAACAAATAAGAAAAAGAACAATTAAAAATACAATAACCAATTGGAAATCTTCAAAAATAGTTGGAATAATGGGTAGCATAACATTTTGAAAGCCTAAAACAAAAAAACCTTAGGCATTTACTTGATTTTGTTTGGACAATCTACTTTTTCTGCTAGGAATTTGAAATTTCCTAGTGTTTTTGTTTTTTGGGTCATTTGTAGAACATTTCCATTGTATGTAGTGTTTGACTGGTAGTATATAAAATGGACTAAAAGTAAGTAATGAAAAAATTGAATTTTCAAAATAAGTTTTGCTCTACACTGCCAGAGAATTCTTAGAGTATGAAAGTAACATGTTTTAATATGTTAGATATTTTCTCTGTCTCTCTTTGTCTCTCTGTCTGTTCTCTGTCTCTCTCTGTCTCTCTACTGTCTCTCTGTTTCTGTCTCTGTCTCTCTGTCTCTCTCTTAGTCTATCTTGATGCTATGCTAAGAGACAAGAAGATTTTTATTTTATTAGGTCAATATTTTTTTTTGTTGAGCCTTGTCGGATTCACACTACAATTCATCAAACAATTCTTCTAATAGGGGGCTCAATCTTCACAAGAAACATAACTAAAGAAAGTCAACAAAGATCTGTGTGCCATGCATGATAACATAAACCTGTAATCTCAGCATTCACAAATTCAAGCCCAACCTAGGCAATTTAGAGACTTGAAACAAAACAAAACAACCCCCCACAGGGTATATGGTTCTGTAGTCACTTTTTATTTTTGAGAAGTGAAAACTAATCATACCCATTATGCTTTTCTACCATCTCCAAACAGTTTGAGAAATATTCTCAGGACCAGATTAGGATCGAAATTTTGTGAAATCTAGATTGGAAAACAAGGTTTACTCCCAAGCGTGAATCAAGTTTATCACTATGTTTTGGTTACTTTTCTTCATTGCTGAGACAAACACCTGACACCCAAAGCGAAGCAAGGAAAGGTTTATTTAGCTTACAGTTCTGGAGATTTCAGTCCATAATCAGCTGACTCCAAAGCAGAGCGGCATGGCACTGGGGCAACACTTCAAGGCAGCAGCCAGAGCAAAAGCAGCCAGAGAAAAAGAGCCAAAATGCAGGCCTCTTCTCTACCCTCATATTGTACACAGGCCACCCCTCCACCAAAACCTTCAGGGTGGATGTAACACACAGAATGTCCTTGCCTTCCTTTGCACAGGATAAGGATATTTACAAAGTAAGAACC
>RJWT010040823.1:0-12443 GCA_004365215.1 Cuniculus paca
GATTCTTATATGTTTTCTTGTGTAGGAGACAAAGATGGCACCCTATCCACCATCTATTTCCTCAACAGTTGCACCCAATGACGTTTATTTCTAAGCCCTCCCCCATACAGCCAGAGATAAAGACCCCAGCCCAATCTCTGAGGTGGACTTATTTGGGGTACTTTGATTCCCTTTGTCAGTAACAGGGTTAGGAACCATATTCAGTATTGGACACTGAAACATGAATGGGACATTATTAGGGAAGGAAGACTCTTCCGACAGTTTTCTGCTCTCCTAAGAGGCCGCCACAGAAGAGCTGGTCTCTTTTTTCCTGTGACCATAGTTCTCTCTCGATGTGATAACCAGAACTAGTGCAGTCATATTTGCGACCAAGATGACAATTAAGGAACTAGCAAAGATGGCAGAGGATGGAGAGTAGGAAGCTGAGTTCTTGAGGACGTTATAAAGCCTTTGAGTCAAGCAACTCAAAGGCCTGCCTCACCTCTGAATGCATCGTTCTTGGAGTTGAGAATCTGCTCCATGGTGTGTGGCTATGTTAAGAGTCCAGGAATCTGTCACTTGCTGCTGAAAGCATTTGGTTTTGCCATCACTATAGACCTGTGAGCTGTTATGTCTCCAATCAATATTAATGCCAATATTAATCAATAGGAAGACCAATATCACTAATTTGTGTCTTTATTTAAATTTTTTCTGATGTATTTGCCCTCCTGCTTATGTTTACTTTCAGCCTTTTTTGAGCAATTTAAAATATATTAGTATTTGTTTTTATTGATATTAAAAAAACTAAAAAAACTAAGGAAGCAAACCTAGATGATGGTAACAAAGTTACTGTAAAACGCAATGGCTTCAACCAGACTTAGATGATCCTTTATCATGTAAGAGTTGCCTTGGTTGGTCTGAGCAGGTTAAATCAGTATCACAGTCATTGGGGTGCAGACTCCCTGGCCATCCCTAACTTCAGAGTCCATCTCCTCATTTCACATAGCTGTTTTGGCTCCTGCCAGCACACCTTTTATACACTGGACAGAAGAAAGAGACATGCAGTCATCCAGTCCCTTCAAGGATAAAGTCTAAAAATTAATGCCCACATTTCACATCATTGGCCAGAAATTGACAACAATAAGCCAAGTGCAAGGGAGGCTGGAAAATGCAGGCATTATCGTGTTTGCCACATCTATTACTAGACGAAAAAGAGAAAAATAGTGGGATACAAGTTAGCAATCTTTGTGAGAGAACAAGCAGGGATGGTTCTTGATCTGGTATAACTGATTTTTTTCAAATAAAACAACTTCAGAATGTAAACAAGATTGAAAAGAAATGTTCTTAAGCATCCCCCAAATGATTTACCAGAATCTACTTATAAATAGGTAAAACTATACATGTCTTTTGTTATGGCTTGTGTCTAGATGTCCCCTCAAAGCCTTATGTGGTCATAGGTGGGGCTTTTTCAGAAGTGGCTGCATCTAGGGTATGTGATGCTGGGATCAAGAATGTGATGCTGGGATTAATTCATGGTGCAATGCTAAGGTTAAGGGTGTGAGTGCTACCTGCTCCAAGGGTGGGTATCCTGAATTAAACATAAGAGACAGAAAGTGGGCTGCTGTTGTTATTACGTGTTGCTTATTGCTTACTGTTTGCTGCTTATGGTCTTCTGCTTGCCCTGCTTTGCCATGAACTGTTTCTCCTCTGCAATGCCCCTCTGTCATGCCACCCTGCTGGGAGCCAGCCAACTATGGGCTGAAACCTCTACAAACTGTGAGCCAAATCAGTCTTTCCTCCTTTAACCTTGGGTGTTGGGTATTTTGTCCCAGCAACAAGTAAAGGAACCAAGATATCTTTCATCTCTTACTTTAAGGTGAATCCCAGAAGGTTCCCAACAATTGGCAATGCCTTGTTATCCTAGTTTATGACCCTGTGAATGTGAAATTAACAACCAAATTTTACTAGTTTCCCTTAATTTAAATGTCTTTCCATCAAATAAGCACCACAATGGTGGTTTAATTATAGTCTGCTCCATAATCACCAGAATCCCATTACAAGCTCCTATTTCATAAGATTATTAATAAGGATAATCCAATTTATGGAAAAATAAAGACAGACAAGTACAGAAAAATACTAGAGTTGGCAAGAAGTACAACTACTCTATAGTCGGCTGAAATGGCTGTTGATTAAAGGTTTATATAGTCAGGTATATGTGAGACTTTGATTCAGCAGCATCAGGTTTTGAATGATGCATGAGAAGCCACCAAAGCAAATCACTTTCTCCATGGTCCCCTCAGGGTCAAGTACCATGTTTCAATTATAATTTCACCAAATTGCTCTGTTGCAGCAAATACTTCAGATTAATAGCTGTACAGCACAGTTCTCTGCGGGACAGAATCGGAAAATCTATTTCAGAGATTTGTTGAAATATACCCCAAGATAGCCAGTCACGAAACACATTAAAGATTCCAAGATGATGGAAATATTTCGGATTCATATTCTCCAAAGAGGTAACTTTTGCAGAAAACAAGTTTATTATTTATGGTAGTGAACAAGATTTCTCAGGGCAGCCGAGATGACTTCTCACAATGATATCAGAAGGCACCATCATGCAACTCATTATAAAAATCATATTTACATTAAAAGAAAAAGTCACTCTTTGGCCAAGATGTGTATTTCTTCATATACCATACTCTTGACGAGTTTGCAAGGAGATAATAAAATATTTGGATTCTCACTATGAATGGCACTTTTTCTTGGAAAAATATTTTACATATAAAGATACTAATTTGCAAATTCCACCTTAAATTACCAGTCCAGTTTTAAGAGGACATTTCAGGGACTTGCCATACTGGGAGATCCAAAGGACAAGAAAATTTTATCAAGACAGGAAGCTCTATTAGCATTTTTAAGCCTGGAAATGCTTTTGTTGAAAAATTGTATTTTTAGGGAAATTTCCTCTAACTATACTATCTTAAAGAAGCAAGAACAAGCTGGACATGGTGATATACACCTGTAATCCTGGGTATTTGGGAGGGTAAGGTGGGAGGACTGGAAATTCAAGTGCAGTCTGTGAAAATTAGTGAGACATTGTTTCAAAGTAAAATTTAAAAGGGCTAGGGCTGTAGCTTAGTGGTAGAGCACCTGCCTAGCATGCGCAAAGCCCTAGGTGGGGGGTCACTGATTCCATTTCCAATGACTCTAAGTAGAAAAGAAAGGACTTTTTCCCAAAAAGAGAAATGTTAAAGGAAAACTTTAGCCCTTGTCTCCAGGAGTAACTCATCTGATAAGAATGGGAGAAGACCAATTATTAAGATAATTTTTATTTGTTTTCTTTGGCTTTGTCTCTTTCTATATGCCAACCATGCACAATTCCCAGCTCTAGTCTTGATTTGACTGGGATGAGAGGAGTTGTAATATCCTATCTAACTGGTGGCTAAGTGTCCACTCTACCAAGTCAGCTCTTTCCAAGGAGGCTTCCAAACTCCACTTCCAGGATTGGAATACATTAAACACTATTTTGACTTCATGTCTAGGCTGTAGCTTACAATTTGGCTTCACGAGCAACATAGCTCACATCAGGATCCTTATCTCTCAATCCTCATTCTGAAGTTGGAGAAGGGACAACAGGATGATCTCACTGACACCCCAAAACCTGGTCTTGCATTTGGTAACATTTATCTTTCACTCTAGCCATCTAAGTACATAAATATCCACTTCCCTGCTATCCTTAGCCTTTTCATTTCTGTTGAAGATTCAGCTGATTGTTTATAACCCAACAGTATAGGCGTTCAATATATTTTTTAAATAATGAGTTTAATGCAATTAGTGTAATTTATGAAAATTTGTCACTGCTGAATGTGACAGAAATTTCAGTGAAAAGCAAATTAGCCTTAGGCAAGGGGTCTGAGGAAGTGATCCTACAAAAGATTTAGTCAATACAGAGAAAACCCATTGAATTCAACAAGGAAAGACTGCCCCTAGTGAAACTATCCCCAGCAAAACACTACTTCAAGCCTTACCTTACAGGTCACCGTCTCTACCCAGCTTTACCTCACTCTCCTCTTGCTTTTCAACTCTCCCTACCCAAAGAAAAGATGACAAATTCACTCCAACCATCTGAGTCCTCTTCTCAAATGGAAATGCCCAAGCGACAGCAAACCCAATCAGCAATTTATATAACAGTCAGAATTACTTGGTCTCACCCTTGCTTTCTCACCTTCACTGTAGTCTTAGCTACTTGCTAGGGTGTTTAGAGTCCATGTGACAGAAACTTGTAATAAACTGAAGTCAATAGGAAAGAAAGGAAAGAAAGAAGGAAATTTACTGGAAAATTTTAAATAGTTCCCAGAATAAATGGAAGAATGAACAGTGCAATTTCTAATAGGGCACGAACCAGGGTAGCCGCTGGAAAACTCTGGCTGGCCAAAGTTTGGATGGTCATCCAGGAGCTACCATCTGACGACCTTGAGTCCAATTCTGGAGTGCCACTGATCAGTTTCCGGGGCAAATCTCATGTTTTAATGCGTGTTCAAAGAGGACGGGGTTCGGTGGGGAATAGTTCTGTGACTGGCAGTTTAGTAAAATCCTCAACCTAAAGGAAGGGAAACTGCAGAAGCATCAGGATTCATGATACTTCTATAAGTAATTTTGTCCCTGAAGCTACAAGTTTAAATGCTACATTTTTTTATTATAAGAGCAAGTGTTCAATGTAGCATAAGCCAAAGAATTAGAATGAGAAGATATGTTCCAGTCCCATACAATTCAATTGCTTTACACATGAGATCTTTGCTGCAGATCCAACGTGTTATTTAGTCATGATTTAGCCATAGTGAACACTGAGAGGCGCTGGTGAACAAGACAGACAGAGTTCTTGTCTTCACAGAGGCAACTATGTAGTCAGGATGATGGGCTGTTTAATAACTTTATGAAAGGAGGATAAAAAGGTTGATAGAAAAGCCTATATAAAAGCAATTCATGTAGTCCAAGGGTTCAAAAGGCCTTGTGGAGAAACTTACAGGAAAAAGGGTGCATTTGAGGGGGAAAGCAAATGTATTGATGTTGGGACATAAGTTCAAGTTACAGCAGAACCATACAATAGCTATGTGACCTTGGATGCATGCCCTCACTTCTAGAGCCTTTTGGTTACAGATAAATAAATCCCAACATGAAAAACTCCAAGCCAAAAGGGAAATTTGGAGAGAATAGTCCATATTTTACATAATAGGTTGGACAAAGATGCTATAGTGGATCTGGAATGTTCCCCAATGGCCCATGTGTAAAAGCTTTGGTACCCAGTTTGGAGCTATTAAAGATGGTGGAACCATCAAGAGGCAGAGCCCATAGGACTCCTCAGGTCACTGCTGTGGTTTCTTTAAGGAGAATCATGGAATCTTACCCCATCCTGTCCCTCTTTTGTTTCCTGACCATAAAGTGAGCAGTTTTGCTCTTGCCATAATGTACTCCTTGTCACCAGCCCAAAGCAGCAAGGTTAATTGATCATAGATTAGAATCCCAGAACTGTGAACTCAAATAAAGCTTTTCTCTTTATAAGCTGATTATCTTAGGTATTTTGTTATATTGGTAGAAAGGTGACTGACACAAAAAAGCAGACAGGAAGCCAGGTTTAAGGAAGATATAATCAAGAGTTCAAATGCAATCAAAATTTCTTTTTTAGTTGTGTAATGATTCTCACTATGCTACAAAGACTGGTCTTAAACTCACAGACACAAATGACCCTCCTACCTCAGCCTCCATGTAGCTGGGATCACAGGCATGGGCCTCTGTGAGCAGCTATGATCAAACGCTCAACTCCGCGTGTTCATCTTAGTCTTCTGGTTCACTGTGATCTCCCATAAGGAAGAAACTTGGCCTTCAGGGCTCCCAAGCTTCACCTTTCTCAACTTCAGTCCCAGAGAAAGAAAATGTCTTGTCTTCAAGGTGCTAAGTTCAAGGATTTGATCGCAGGAAAAGATTCTGGTCAGCACAGTTGGGGTCTGGGGCTGACCCCTGGACAAACCGGAAGCCAGGACACCTGTGTAAAATGGCTACTCCACCGCAGCCAGGAAAGCTGCCTTGACTAGGCAATTCCAAAAAGAAAGAGATACAGCAGAAAATCTTACAAACGTTGATTATGGTTGCTGCTTTCCTAAAGTGACTATATAGCCACAAATAAATGAATAAGTAAAATAGATTATTTCTCAAGCTGAAACTGCATGGAGTGGAAAATCTGGATCTCAGAAGTCACTGAGCTACAGTCATTTACTTAGCTCAGGCAAAAGTGTCTTCATGGACCTGTTGTTGAATGCTCAAGTTCCATTCTCTTAGACTTTAGTCTGCTTTCTTGGGGGCTGGGAGGATGGGATGGGAATGAAGGCTGCAGTGAGATACAGCATTTTAAAAATATCTTAAACAAACATCATTGCTAATAGCTTCTCTGTGGCCCACACTAAAAATATCATAGAAGCGGGTAAACTGGGAATTATGAACCATCCCTAGAGACATCTGGAGTGTGTCTGCTCACCATTTAATGATCAAAAACACACTCCCACAGGTACCCTGCTGTGAAGATGACTAATAAGGAGTGAGAAAAAGGAGAGTGAGAAGACAGGACGGATGGAAGTAGGGAGTATGTGAAAGTGAAAGGCAGGCAAGCTAAATCCATTTGATTTGGGACTTCTATAGCATCTTTGAGCAAAAAAGTTTCATGCAAATATTTCACACAGGTGAGATTTTTCTAGAAGATCATTTTAGGAACCAGATTTTTCACTAGCATTTCCTGAAATACAAGGGGTGATCAAAAAGTATAGTAAATGGCTACACTTTAAGAATTTGTTACAGTAAAAGATCCATTGCTATTCTTCCCCCTCAGAATACTCCCCCCTGCCTTGAACACACTTATCCCATCATCTGTGCCACTTTCTACAGCAGTTCTGAAAGTCCTCTTTCATGAGTGTCTTTACAAGGTGTGTTTAAAACTATGGTGAAAGCCTTTACTGAGTGCCATGAACAGAAAAGGCAAGCTCATGGAAACATTACTGTGTGTCCTCATCCATCTTATTCCCTGGCACTGTGTGCCTTCCAGCTTTTTCTCAAAGTCAAAATGCCCATGAAAAGTAAATGTCTTGAATTCACCCGTTATATTAAGGCAGCCAAGACAGTGCAACTAAAGACATCCACAGTAAAGTGCTTCCAGAACTGCTTCAGAAAGTGGCAAGGATAATGGGATAAATGTGGTCAAAGCAAGGGGGAGAATTTGAGGGAAATTCATGGCAGTGTGTTTTTTATTGTAATTATTTATTAAAACACATACTGTATTTTTTTTAATCACACTTCATACATCAAAGGGGGGAGGAAGTGCATTCTTTTCCCAGGGATTGCCAAAGTGTGAGGTATGTGCCTAAAATGACCTCAGATAACCCACAGAGGAGAGCCTAAATAACAGTGCATTCCAGGGAAAAATTCATTCCTTTTCAGTTCATTTACGAGTAATTCTTATAAATAGCCATCTACACAGGACTCTGTTGCGATTATATATTTAGCATCTCTATAACACTAACTCTATTCTCTTTCTTTCTTTTCTTTTCTTCTCTTCTCTTCTCTTCTCTTTTCTTTTCTTTTTTTTTCTGAGATAGGTCTTGCTATGTAGTCCAGGCTGGCCTCAAACTCACAGCAACTCTCCTGCCTCAGCCTCCTGAGTGCTGGGATTAAAGGTGTGCAGCAACTCTAGCATACAGGAGAAAGCAAGGCTTTAGGTTGACCAGTAGAACATAATAACATGCTAATGGTTTCATTGCATCAAATATCGTAATAATGTTCAAATTTAGGCTAGGAATATTCAGTCTTCCTTTGCAAGTAGGCATACAAAGTTCCTTTTTAAATATTTATTCTAGTTCCTAAATGACAGGAAATGTGGAGAAAAATTATGAAAGCAATGGCACTAGATATAGCCAAGAGCACACAGACTCTCTCAGTCCTCAGTCACATATGCTCATGAGGTCACTGGGTCAGAAAGGAGGTCCAAGGTGCCCAATCCTCATCAGTAAGAGAGTGACAGGCAAATCTCTTGGGAAAGAAGAGGGCCTGTGTGTTCTAAGACTTCTGTTGCAGTTTCATGTGTACTGAAATAAGTTTTAATGGCTGATCCTTTCCTTCAGTCCAACATCATTTTTTGCCTTCTGAAAGACTTGCATTGGGGACAATAATGACAGTAATGATTGTAATGATTTAGAATCCCAAAGAGAATTCCTCTTAAAATTTGCCGTCTAAGAAGATATTGTGGAGTCCATGATAGAAGAAAAATAAGACACAGTTTCATATTTGACTAATGGGAAGCTTAAAATTGATTACAGAATTGCCTCTTCTCTTGCAAATGCTGGAAAATATGGTCCCACATTGGGAAATGGCCACCCATGGGACCTTTCCCTACAGTTCATGCTGGGAAACTTCATGAGGAGGAGAAGACACAGGAAACCTGGAAACTGCTGGTGGAAAAAGAATGCCAGTTCTCTCAGCCAATTCCTAAAAATAAAAGGCAAGAAATGTTAACCAACCGTGGACCCATGTGGTTATTTTTAACACCGACAGGAATAAAATGAAAGACTTAATTTCCATTATGGTGACCCAATCTAAAGGCCTGAGTTATTTTATTTGAAAGAAAAGGTCATTTAAAAGTAAAAGCCATTACATCTGAGACGTCCATAACGAAACAAGGACACTGCTCGGTGAGGCTTCCACACGTTCAGCTCACAAATCTGGATCTTTTTGAGTGAAATTTATCTTAACTTTCTTTTTCCTTTGTACAAAACATAGTACGGAAGGCACGTTTAATATATACTCCTTATTCCTTTATCCTATTTCGTCATATGACTCTCTCTTCTCTCTCTGTATAGAAACCGGTTTATTAGAAATAGTATCTTAAAACCTTTTGAGCAAGGGGTCAGATATTTGAGCAAGAAATGGGAAGTCAAAATCTGCTTCATGAATTTAGTTGGCATCTTACAAGATCTCGTGAGAGGTATCATGAAGGAGCATTTTAATTTTAACAGTGATTAAAGGCGAACACACAAGGAGTGAGGAGCAATGGGAAAAAATAATTTAAAGCTCAATATAACAAAGAAGAGGTGGCTGCAAGACTTTACAGGATTAACGGCAGGCCAGAGTCAGGTCACAGGAGTAACACAGGGCCTCGACGGGGAATGCTCCTCAGCGAAGGAGGAGAGCTGGCACAGGATACAGCACAGCAGCAGTGGTGTAAACACACGGACAAGGCTGAATGAAGCGGTTCAATACAGCAACCACAGATTTGCCAAGTGAGCACACAGAGCCCTGCTTCGAACTTCCACAAGGGGGCCAGACATTTGTGTTCTGTTTTGTCATTAATGTCAAACCTCAGGTTTCTAACGGTAGGCAACTAATATTTTAAAAAGACTTTTATATGATGTGGACAAAAGAAAACATATCTTATGGATGGCCCATTTGCTATCTCTGCCATGTAACTAAGTACTTAAGGCTTAGGATTGGAACCCATAATTTCACTCCGAAGTAAGCACTGGTAAGGAGATGTATATCAAATCTTAAAAAGGAGAGATTAGCATGAGAATGAAGGAGGGAGGGAGAGACGCACACATTACCTGGAGGTTGGAGGGAGGAAAGTTAACAAAGTCCAAAGTAGGAAAGTTCAAGGTATGTTCAGGAAACGCTGAAGAGCTTAGCTCACTTAGAAAACTCATACAGAGGAAGATAGCTATAAAGCTTGGAAGGTAAACGAAGGGGAAACAGATCTCAAATATTAAATTGAGAAGTTTGTGGTGTATCTCATTGGCAATGAAAATTTGGTCTAGAGACTGATACAATCAAGCAGATCTTCCAACAAAACTAACTCAGTCCCACCGGAAGAGAAAGGGACATAGGAGAGAAGACTGGCCTGGAGATTACTGTACTATTTCAGGAGAACCAGCTGGGGATGGAGGGTATCAGAGGACCAGGAAGTTAGTAGATGAGATAAGACCCACAACAAGGGATAAGTTCACAGACTAGTAAACTGTTTCCTCTTAGAAGTGGTCAAATATAACTGTTCTGTTTAGGAGCTCTGATATTGGTAGGTTCAAATACAAATACCTAGTAGGATATCTGGAACTTGAGTTTAGGGGACCCTGTGGTTTAGATTCTATTTAAGTGTGTCCTCCTAAAGGTTGTCATATGTTGGAGACCTGGTCCATAGGGTGGTGGTACTGGAAAGTGGTAGTGCCTTTAAGAGGTAGGACCTGGTAGGATATTCTTAGGTCAGTGGGGACATGCCCCCAGAAGAAACTGGGAGCCTCCAGACTCTGACTTCCTGTTTCAAAATGTGATCCTTCTTTCACACATGCTTCTGCCATAATGTGATGCAGCCCACAGGACCTCACCAGAGCTGAGTCAAAGCCAGCTTGAACCTCCAGAACTGGCAAGATGAAGAAACATTTTTCCTGTTGAAAGTTAGCCTGTCTTAGGTATTTTGTTATAGTGATGAAAACAGACTGGTACAGAGGCATTCTGATGCAGTTTGGTGCACTGTCTACATTGGGTTAGTCCATGAGGAAACATCCTAAGGCAAAGGATTTAGAGAGAAAAGAAGCATGAATCTTAGGGGATGAATACCCAACATTTATGTTTCTTACATCAGAAACTGCTGAATGGAAAAATCATTACCTTGAACTTGTGTGATAAAGTGATCTCAAGTGAAAATACATTGTTTTATGTAGTCACGTTATCGTATCAGCTCATTTAAATGTGTGCATTGCACCATGATAATAAACCTCATCTCTTCAACTCATGTTGTTTTAGTAGGGAAACAGAAATAAAGAAAAGAGCTTTAGATATTGCCTTGCAAAGTGTGGTTAAAATGAAGTCCTATTAAGAGTCTTCGAATTACCTGAAGGCTCTTTGCAATCCTACAAGTAGGTAACACTAAAGCCCTTGTCCCAAAACCCACTTTATAGTCAAAGAAAATAAAGACCCTATAATCCAGAACTCACTTCCCAAATTCCAGCTGCTTTACTATGCAGCCAGAACTTGGTTTTCTGGAGGTTTCACACCATGTTAGAAAGATACCAATAAAAACAGATTCACCCAAGAGTCCAGAAATAAACTCTTAACTTTCATGACCAATTGATTTTCTATAAAGAGGACAAACAATTCAACAGGGAAAGAGTAGTCTTTCAACAAATCATGCTGGAATAACTGGGTATCCAGATGAAAAATAATAAAGTTGGATCCCTATCTCATATCACACAACAACAGCAGTGACAGACAGTGTCACAGACATAACTATAAGAGTTTAACATATAAAAGTCTCAGAAGAAAACATAATATAAATTTCATGATCTGGTTAGGCAACAATTCCTTTAGTATGACATCAAAAGCATAATCAATAAAAGTGAAGATGAATAAATTCAATTTGATGAGAATTTGGACAACTTTGATGTGTCACAGGACACCAATCCACTGGGAGAAATATTTTGAAACCATATATCTAGTAATGCATTTATATCCAAAATATATAAAGAATGCCTACAAATTAATAATAAAAAGAAAAAAACCCAATTTAAAAATTGGCAAAGGATTTGGAAAGACCCTTTCTTCCTTTCTTTCTTTTCTTTTCTTTTTTCTTTTTCTTTCTTTCTTTCTTTCTTTCTTTCTTTCTTTCTTTCTCTCTCTCTCTCTCTGTCTGTCTCTCTCTTTCTTTCTTTCTTTCTTTCTTTCTTTCTTTCTTTCTTTCTTTCTTTCTTTCTTTCTTTCTTTCTCTTTTTGGTACCAGGGATCAAACTCACGACTTTGTGCTTGCCAGGCAGGCACTGAGCTGTATCCTCAGCCTTTGGAGAGACATTTCTTCAAGGAAAAATGACTAACAAGCATGTGAAAAGATGTACAGCATCTTTAGTCACTAGGGAAATGCAAACCAAAATTACAATGAGATGCCACTTCACATTCACTAAAATACCACAATAAAGAAGACAGAAAAAGCACGTGTTGGTGAAGATGTGGAGAGAAAGAAAACCTTTGTACCTTGCTAGTGTGAATGCAATGGTATAACCACTTTGGAAAACAGTAGTTCTTGGTAGTTCTTCAAAATGTTAAACACATAGTTGCCATATGTTCCAGAAATTCTACTTGTAGAAATCCACTAAAGAAAAATAAAAACATATGTCCACACAGAGACTTCTTTTAAAAATGTTCACAGTACCATTATGCACAAAAGCTAAAAAATGAAAACAGCCTAAATGTCTATCATCTCTAAATGGATAAATAAATAAAGTGTGATATTCCCCCAAATCATAATAGAATTACAGCATATTACTTGGCAATTAAAAGGTATGGGGGGTACTGACAAAACTACAATATAAAAGAGTCTCAAAAACATTCTGAGCTGGAAAATAGACCAAAAATCATTTAATGTTATCTATATGAAGTGCACAGAAAAG